>PVKZ01006071.1:0-41125 GCA_004027375.1 Macroglossus sobrinus
TTTTTTTTTGTATTTTAGAATCAGTTTTCTAATATACTGAAAAGATTTCTATAGAAATCATTTTGATTACATTGATACATTTGGATAAAATAGACATAACGCTATTGAATCTTTTGACATTTCTTAGGTCTTTAATTTCTTCCCTAAAATGTTGTAGTTTTCAGTGGAAAGGTCTCACAAAATTTTATACTATTGTAAACAACAATATTTTAAATTTTATGTTAAATTGCTTTTTTAATTGAAAAAGATATGCAGACATACAATTATATAAAAACCCCATAGCTATTTTTTAAAATATCAATCTATTTTATATTCTCCTATATCGACTTATAAGATTTGGTAGCTCTTTTATATCTTTCAACCTCTACAAGTAATATAGGTTTATTTTTCTCTTTTCAATCTTTGTTACTTTTCTTGCTTTATTACACCAGCTAGTGCCTCCAGCAGACAATTAGAAATTGTGGGAGCACACACCCTTGTGTTGTTTCTAATTTTCTATTAAAAAATTCAACATTTCACTTTGAGTATGATGATTACTGGATTTTTCATAAACACCATTTATGAAATTTACTTCTACTCAAAAGTAATTTAGAAATTTACTTCAATTTCTAGTTTGCTAAATGGTTTTTTTTTCAAGAATGCAATTTGAATATTTTCAAAATCTCTTCTGCATCAATTGATAGGATGGTATACTTTTCTCCCCTTGTCTGTTAATATGGTGAACTATATTGAATTTGAATGTTAAACTGATCTTGTATTTCTGGAATAAAATAACCATTTTAATGTGCATATGATTCTTTGGCTGAGGAATCAAAGCAAGGTCCACTGGGCATGGTCTTTTCTCTAAATGAGATGGAGCAGCCATAAGATGAAAGGAAAGTGGCTTCTGCTAACTCGCATGAGACTCCGACATACGTGATAAAAACCTCAATCACACAAAAATCACTGACATTTGGGGGGTGGTTTAGTATAGCAGCTAGCTTCTATGTGGATAATAATGTTATCTAGTCCACAGAGTTGTGAGAATTACAGAACTTAATAATGATAATGTACTTAGATGAGTGTGTCACATGCAAAGCACTGCGTATCATTTGTTTTATGAATTAAACATGAAACATTAAGTGCATCTTAATTTAATTCATTATATCCTTCCCAAAACCTGTTCTGCTTGGCATCCATATTTCATGTTAATTGCATCATCAATTATCGTCATCAATATCCTATGCATCATACAATATTTAGCAGCATCCCTGACCTCTACCCACGCGAGATGCCATTAGAAGACTTCCCAGTGTGACAACTTTAATACATCCCCAGACATTGCCAAATGTACTCTGGGGAAGCAAAACCAACCACAACTGAGAACCACTGGTCTAGAATAAGTAGAGAAAAGAAAACATCTGTTTATGTATGTTACACAGCATGCTGTTGACTAAAATGGAAACGGCTCTAATAGAAACAGAAATGTATTTAATGCAAGGGACTTACGATTGTTGAAGGGTAGATCTGGCTCCCAATAAACAGTCAATAAAAAGATCAACACTGCAAAACGTGTCCCCTGGGAATATGATGTCTTCATAGTTACCTGAAAATTAAGAAATCAAACCTTACTGCTTGAGTTGCAAGTTCAAGGTCATACTATCTAAGTCTCTATCAATGATAGAAAAGTAGATCATCTATGCTCTGCCTCTAACAGCCACAAAATAAGAAAAATACATTAGGATCTCTGGTACAACTGAGGGGAAAAACACCAGATGCCTCCACACAAGGGCTTGCCAGCAGAAAAAGCAGACATCTGACTATCTCATGTTCACCCTTGTTGAAGGAGGTCATCAAGAGGACGCAACTGCCAGATTAAAGCTTGGGGCGTCTCCCGAGCAGGGCTACTACCATTTAGGTTAGGTGTGACTATGACTCTGGACAGTGCTGGTAGGGCACTTGGTGGGGACAACAGAGAGTTGTCAAACATCCCAAGGATTTTGGTTCCAGCTCCGGAAGGGGCAAAAGCTCGATGTAGCCCGCGGAGTCGCTGCCCCCATCAAAGGACACGCGCTCACCGAGCAGAGCCTCCTGCTCCAGGAGAGCCCATCGTGCCATCAATGGGTGGGCTGAGGATGCATTCACCCGCCCGCCTCTGCCACGGTTCAACCCGCACAGTACTAAGTGGCAGGTAGAGGGGGAACACCCTGCCTGGCAGCCCACTGCCACCAGAAACGGGGCTGCTCCTAGGCCCTGCAGAGCACGTGGATCCTCCAATGCCCCGCCCCTATTCCCCTGGTGGCCCCGAGGCCTGTAGAGAGGGAACGGGGGATTCCTGCGGATGCCCAGGACACAGATGGGTCTAGTCCGGGCGGTCCTCCCACATGCACCGGTCCCTGGGCCCAAAAAGGTTGGGGACCGCTGCTCTAAACAATGCCCAAAGCAACTGCCGAGGGAGCCGGGGGCCCTCCGGCTGGCTTCCCACCGGGTGAGGGACTGGCAGATTGATTATACTGGCCTCGCCCTGTGAGCAAGGGTTTAAATAAGCCTTGCTTTGTGTGGACACTGCATGTGGCTTAACCCAAACTTTCCCCTGTCGCCACGCAAACCTCTCTGAGAGGGTCAGAGAAACAGTCTCATGTATAGATGCTCTCACTGAATAGACAGGGATCATGGGGTCACATCTTAAGGGTAATAAAAGAACATGACATTAAATGGCGGTTCCATCGCCCCTGGGACCCACAGGTAGCAGAGTTGGTGGAGGGAAGAATGGAAGATTCATTAGCTCACAGGCAACACTACTTTGGCCTGGTGACTAAAGCACTGCCCCAGATGGTGATACATCTGACTAATCAACTGGCAGGGCCTGTTGTCCTGTGTGACAGACTGGGGCCCCCTTCTGAGGCACCCAGCACAGTGGAGGTGTGGGAGTCACTAGAGACCGCCATCGCCCCAGCCCTCACTATGGGTCAGCCTGCTGTCCCGCTGAGAACACCAAGCCCCATCATGCCGGGGGAAGGGTCACCTACTGGGACCCGCGATGGGACGTCCCGCTGGGATGGGTGGGTTACTCCGCACCCCTGGGTGAGGGGGGACCCCTCAGTCTCCATGGGGTTCCTGCTGGCCTGATACACGCTCAATCTACTGAAACACACTGTGCCCGGAATGGATCACGTGCCATGAAAAGAGGGGACACGGTGTGGGGGACACGGTGGGGGGCCTACTGCAGCCTACTTCGGCCACCACCTGATTGACTGTGGCATGTGCCACCTGATTGACTGTGTCCCAGAGCTGCGGCTGCAGTGACAGCCTCCAGCGCAGCCAGACAGCTGCCGGACCAGCCGCCCCCATGCCAGTGGAACCCCATGCTGGCAGCTCAGGGCTCGCTGTGAAGAGGGGAAATCTAAGAGAATCAGAGCCAGTCGCGAGGGGCAGGGTGTCACAGGACTTCATCGACCAGATGTGACCACCAGTTGTCCAGTGAGCTAGACCCAGACAAACGCCACCTTGGGAGAGTGGTGTGCTGTCAAGACCATCTCGGCCAAATAGGTGACCGAATCCCATGAAGGCCTCTGGATGAACTCTGAAGGTTCTGGCGATGGGTACAGAGACCTGCTCGCCCTGCGGCCCACCCAAGATAAGCCTCAGGAGCTCCCTTGCTTATTCAAACCAGCATCTACCCGTCGGGAGCGGTCTACCCCTTCCCCTGGGCTCTTCTCACCCTCTGCGTGCGGGTCCAGCTTCGCATTCCTCTGGATGTCCCAGAGGATGTGCACCAGCCAACGGATCCACACGGATCCTGATGGGGCAGCGCTGGACCTGAGCTAAGTGGACCTGGAACATGCAGTCTTTAGCTTACGACCTCTGACGAGACGGAGCATGTGTTGCAGCAGAGATAGAAGAGAACCGAGTGACCCGCTCTGCACTATCTGCCTGTTCCGTCTGCTACGGTGATTCATAATAAGTGCTTACTTTTGCGATGTGAATCTAACCTATGCTTCGGGTTTTTATCTGCACTTCTCCCTTTATGAGACCTGTATTCTAGTGAAATGGCCTTTTAACTACCCTGCACTCATCCACTTAGAGTTTCCCTGAGCGCCTGTTTCCCTTCTTTGTGATTTTGTTCTATTTGCTTTTCTGTTACTTCCTTCCACTTGGACTCTACTAACCAACTTCTAAATACTCAATCGCTTATTTAATTGTCCTAGCAGAAAGTACTATTTTACCTCCAATTGTACAGATCACTTTAAACCTCCATGGATGGAATTTATCATGCATGCGTTTCTAATGCAGACTATAGTTTCCTTAATGGAGAGTGAATTTCCTGAAAAGTGTTCATGTAGGAAAGTTTGTTGAATGAATTTATAAATTTTATTAGCAACCTGCTCTATGGGGGATACAGTAACTTTATTTGCCGTGGAAAGCAAACGTATTTACAAACATGAAACACGTTAAGCAGCTGATGGATGACACATGCTTATATTTACTGTAATAATAATAATCTTCGGATGGGATTTTTAAAACAACAAGAGTTATTTATCATTTAAACTCTGACTACTGCAACAACACCAATTATCTAAAAAGTATTAATGAAAGAAATTGTTTTCTACTGTTTAATAAAATTATTTTTTAATGCTAAAAATAACACTTTCTCAAATATTAGCATACTACCCACTAGTCACCATGATGGGATGTGAGAACACATTTCTGCTAACTCATCCTCTGCTTACAATGTGCATGACTCTTACCTGGAATATGGAAGTGGTTATGTTTCTACAGGTTATATTTCTAAAGTAATCACTATACTCATACCTGTTATGGGAATAAAAGAAGGCTGACCAGGTGACAATTGACAGAGCCTATATCTTCAGGGCAACACAGCTGGGGCTCAGAGAGTGAGGGGGCGTGGGCGGGAGGGGGCATGAGAAACTTTATAGTAGGAAGAAGGAAAGTCTTCAGGAAAATTCTGATTGGGGGTTCTATTATGAATAAAATGTACACTTAGCTTTCTGTGTGTGTGTGTGTGTGTGTGTGTGTGTGCGTGTGTGTGTGTGTGTGTGTGTGTGTTTCTGAATTGAAAATGGGGTAAAAAAAATAATGGGATTTGGCAGCTGTTGTTACAGAGGTTGCAATGTGGCTCTAGGCCTCTGGGTCTGAGTTCCAGTGTCATAGGTCATTTGGCTACTGTCTAATTGAAGAGTGGGTCGGTCCCTTGTGGCTGCCACCGCATGCTCTAATATCTGGTGGTCTTTCTTTATCATTTCCCATTCCCCTCCTGCAAACAACAAACATCTGTAGAACACGTAGTATACAAATGGCACTATCTAAGGCAGCGTCTATAAAACAATGATCTTTACCTCATAGAGCTTATATTGACAGGAATAGTGTGCAGTTGTTTTGTTTTGGTTATTTTGTTTTGTTTGTTGTGTTTCTTTTGTTTCGTTTTGGAGCTGGCCAGCGTGGTGGGGAAGGGCATTGGCAGCCTGGGCTCAGATCTGACTTCATAACTGGAGGCTAAAGGTGCAGCACTTTTAGTCAAGCAAAAGGCATTGATCAAATGGGGAGCTCTGGAAACAAACAGAAGCCTATTTGAAGGTCTTCGATTAGAAAAGTTCAATTAAATAAGGCTACATTACATTTGTGGGGAATTTAAAAAACTAGAGAAACACTCACATTCACATCGTGACTGGCTAAGCGGCACACCTTTGCAGTGAGAAATCCCAACCCACAGTAAACTATGCAGGATGCGTTTCTTAAACTCAATGGTGAGCCATTTTCAGTTAAATTTTAAAAATTAGATCTGGCATGTAAGAATTGACCAAATAATTCCCCCCACCCATGTTATGCTAAAGACATATCTATAGAATCTTCCTGAAATTCTAACACTGGATAATTCTATGCTTGATTTTACCCATATTTTGACAAAATATCAATGCCTTCAATCTCATAGTCAAGCCTTGGAATTATCAGAGCCCAAAACGGTAAGTAAACACTATTTGATTGACTAAATATACATATACTTTCTCATGCTCAGGATGGTGGGATAAGCTTGTCATGAATTGTAATCTTGTGGTAAGAAGTCCCAATCATTCAACAGCTAACTACATGTTCTACTGACTAGAATGAGGTCACTTTAGTTCTGTAAGTATGCCTTCTACAAGCTGATTTTAACTATGGATGCTTATGTGAATAGAATACTTTTTTTAAAAAATTAAAAAAAATCAATAGATAGAAAATAGAAAATAAAATAGAAAAACAAACAAAAAAAATCACAAGAGTCACTGTAACCACCCATGAAATACTGTGCTACTACTAAGAAGAATTAGGTAGAAATGTTGTAAATTATGCAAAGCAATTTCTGGCATATGATACAGAAATATAAGGGTAGTCAAGTTTTATTTTTACTCCATACGGTAAAAAGTTTTACTCCATGCATGTATATCTTTCATAATTTAAAACTATATTATGAAAAAGAGAAACATATCATGTTTAAGAGGTATTTAAATAATATATGATAATTTTAAAAAGTAGGCACAGGATAATTTTCTTTGTGTTAAAATGGATGCATTTTTTTAAAAAAAATGTAGATAGGTAGTTATGAATATATATATGATTGAATACATTTATATGGATATATATTTGAATATACATATATATGGATATGGCTAGATAGATACAGATACATTTGCATTCCTAAAGATCTGGAGTGTTGGAGGTATAGTGGGGAGCATACCTGCCTTCCACAAGGTCTGGGAAAATGCACAACAAATTAGATCGTGGTTATACACAGAGAGGGGAAGTATACAATAAGGATTGAAGGGACTGAGAATGAGTTATTTTAAAATTATCTATATCTCTGTATTATGTGAATAATATTTAGCAATGAGTAATAACATTATATAATTCAAAATAAGCCTATGTGTTAAATGAGCATATGAAGAAAAGGCATGATTAATCACGTAAAATTTCTGAGCATAAGGAGAATATACCATCTACTTGAACAGACATCAGTGATGTATTAGAATAAAAACTTGGATGTAAAAAAAAAAAAGGAATGAACCATAGTGAGATAGCAAAGTCTATCATTATATGGGATTTCATGTGTGTTTTCTACCAGAAACTATTCTTTTACGATATTATAATGATAAGTCTTCATCTCATAAAAAGAAATTTATTCCCTGTTGTGCAATCACATTTTTTTGTTTCTCTATCTTGTTTTTCTAGAATATTCTCTAAAACACTCATATATAAGATTGAGTGGCTGAAAAATTCATTGTTAGTATTTGACCTTGAACATACGAATAAAATCCAAGATATGCTGTCTCTCCTTGGACTCAGAGAAACAACTGATATTTTAGTTACTCTAAAGAAATAATGCCACATAAATACCCTTTCCTTTAATAGAAAACTACTGTATATGGATTTTTTTTTGACATCTTACTATAAGCTCCAGTTGCTTTTGTAGTGGAAACCCTGCAATTCGTCGGAAAGGTCATTCGGGACTCGGCACAATCATTTCAGCTGATCAAATCAATTATTTATACAATGAACTACAGTATGGTTCCCTCTAGAAATTACCTTATTATAGCTACTCACTCCCACTGAACTCTAAGAAAAGTGACATTTTGAAATACAAAGCTTATTCTCTTCAGTGAGTTTAATACGTATCGGCATCTCTCCGTGGCTCTTTTCCCTATTGAGTAGCTGTCAGTCAGGGAGGGAGGACCCATTCCCTAAGCACGCTGCACAGTGGGCTTTCTTGACATGATGGAAAATTTTCCAGTTGGCAAAAGTAAAGCTTGAGGGAGGTAAAGCTTTGGACTCAGCATGAAAGGTAATAGAGCTATTAGCCAAATACCAAATTCAGAGATGCTGGTACTGCACAACCAGGCAGCTAGGAAGGAGGTTTAATGTCCTGTGGGGGACCAGTTTAGGACAGTGTTTGGCAGATTAAGCATGCAAATGGAGAGGGCAATGTCTTTAAAAATAGAGCTTTCAGTGTGGAAATTGGCGTCGTTTTAAATGAACAATTATATTTAGCACACGAGGAAGCTTTTCGCACTAAGGGAACAAGATGTTAATGTCAAGATAATGGTATAATTAAATAAGAAGTCACCTGTTACCATGCACTTTGTCTGTAGTAAAATGATTATATCTATGACCCCTACACACTATTATAATCTCTGGTGTTGTATTTATTTATTATAACAAGACTGACCTAATACTGACATTATAATAATCAATAATATTCAAGAGAATTTTATATCTGTGTTCACTTAACTTTTCATGTTTAGGTAAAATTAAAGATTACTCATTATATTTACATTTTTAAAAATCAGAATTTGAGAAATGCTTACAACAATCATTGGAGCCCCACGTTTTGCCATAATGCTGTGTAAAAACATCACCTTAAAACTTTGCAGTTTGAAACAACAAACATATTATCACACCATTTCTGCAGGTATGGACATGGCTTACATGGCTTCCTCTGGACTTAGTGTAGTCACAAGCCCGTAGCCACTGTGTTGGCTGGGGCTGTGGTCACCTCAAGGCACGGCTAGAGAATTGGCTTCCAATACTTCACATGGTTGTTAGCAAGATTCAGTTCCTTGTGGGCTGTTACCTGTGGACCTCAGTTTCTTGCTGGCTAGTAGCAGAGGCCACCTTAATTTCTCTGCCATGTGAGACTCTACTTAGGTCAGTTCTTACGTTTTCAAATGGATTCCCTTAGAACGAACGGGCATGGGAGCACATTCTCTTTGTAATCTAACCTTGGAGGGGCATTCTATCAGTTTTGCAGCATTCTGTTTGTTAGAAGTAGGTCACTCGGTTCAGTCCACAAAAAAGGGCATGAACACCAAGAGGCAGGCATCACTGGGGACCATATTAGAGGCTACCATGATGTTTATAACATTAGATTGGTTTCTAGTACAAACATGAATCAAAGAGAGAGAGAAGATAAAATAAATGAAAGAAATTGGATTAAAATTCTTATCTTAGTTTTTCCTAAGATTTTTCCAATTTGATTTTCTCTAATATGATGCACATAAAATTATAAAATGAATTTGTGAAGAGTTTAAGATCACTTATAGAAAGTTGTTTATATTGAGAAGTTCTTTAAAACAATTTAAGAAAGAAAATCTTTCACAGCCTTTGCAGGTTATTGCAGTAAATGTTCTTCAAAATGCAGTTGTCTTGAATTTTAGACATGTGATCCCTGGAGCTTAGAAGAGACCATGTGTCCAGCTAGCTCAATTTATACACAGCAAAAGTCAGTGACAGGAATATCATGAATAAAAAATAAGCACCACCTACAATTCATTGTCAAGCATATGCCATTAGACCAACATATGTATCTACCTATATCGGTTTACATAGTAGATATCACTATTACTAGCCAAATAATGCAGTCAAAGAAACAAAAACCTTACAATCCAAAAACAATGAAAACAAAAGCAACACATGTTTATATACTCAAACATTTAGAGTTCCTTAAATTGAAATGATTTTTTTTGAGTTATATCAAATAAAAGATTTCTGTAGAGACTCTTGACAAATAAGAGTCTATAATATATTGTAGTGAAGAGAGGATTCTTTGAGGTTTAGTTGGAACCAACTAGCACTTTTATTATTGTCTGCTATTATATTAAACAGTTAATACTTCAACAGATGAACTATTCATACTATCAGAAAATTAACAGAGGTAAAGCTAACAGCTTGTTCCAGCACCCATCATTTCTAGCTTCCATTCTTGTCCACCTGCAATCCTACTTAACATGGCAGGTAGAAAGGGCCTATTAAAATATATGTCAATAACTTGTCTGTTTTTCCCCCTTGGGGTAAGATAAGATGCCACTGCAAAATCCTCCAGTGGCTCATTTCACTACAAGGAAAAACAAAAGTCACTGAAGCGATAACGGGAACCAGCGACATCTACTCCCTGCTATCTCTCTAATATAGTTCTAGCTCATTCCGCTTTGGCATTCTGCTGCAGGCGCACGGGCCTGTCGGGCAGGGACAGGCTCTCTTTACAGATGCCATTTAACCAGAAGATCATTTTCATCAAGTCATTTACAATCGAACAGCAAGTAAGTCAGAGGAAAAAGTTTGTCAGTGTTGACAAAAGTTAGAGAAGAGTGGAAAAACAAACAAACAAAAAAAACAGGGGCCAATTCAAGCAGGGGGAACACAGAGATTGTTTCTTAAAGAAAGAAAGAAATATGTGTTACGTAGTATGGAAATCGAGGCTGTGAGCCATTTCTATTAGCCATGGAGGGAAGGGCACAAGATAAAGCCTGAAATGCTTTAAGTGATGCTTTAAGTACATCAAGTGCATTATTATTATTGGGTATTATGTATGCGAAGGCCAATTACTGCAGTTATGCATTATTTAATGTTTCGATTTAATTTTG
Source organism: Macroglossus sobrinus (assembly GCA_004027375.1). Taxonomy (NCBI): domain Eukaryota; kingdom Metazoa; phylum Chordata; class Mammalia; order Chiroptera; family Pteropodidae; genus Macroglossus; species Macroglossus sobrinus. The sequence continues at coordinate 10,392 of PVKZ01006071.1, forward strand.
TTTTTATGATTATACGGTCATCATGCTAGAAAACCTAATAAAAATAGATTTGCTTTAGTGATTTGATAATAATTATTTATGTATATATACATCATAGGTTATTATGGATTCTGTAAAAATGAAACACTTAAAAACCATTATTTTAAGGTAAATAAGTCCAACAATCCAAAAATATGAAGTTTCATCAAATATTAACTAAGTTGGTTCAAATTTTGAATTATTGGAATTTAATGCATTATTTTCTATTATTTTCTAAAAATATGCATGCAATTTTCTCTTTTGTAAATAGGTTCAAAGAACAGTTAGTGCATGGGTATGAGGGTGCAATTACCCTGATTTCCCTAAATCTCAGCAAAAACAATTTAGTTATCTTGTTAACTTATTTACTTGTTATTCAATTTACTTTTAAAATCATTGGAGAGAAGTGTGATTTCAAATTCTACTAACAACAATCCATCATCTTGAATCTTCTAGCCTAGCCAGGTACCAAAATTTAAATATTTTATAACTTTCTTTTGTTTTTTATTCATTTTGGGGGCAAAACCTGAATTAAATAAGATTATGTTTTGTGCTAAAATCTAACGTTTAAATAAACTGAATTAGACATTTACTTTAATCAAGTTCAGATCTATTCAACTGAAGGAATCTTTTCACCCAGCTTTCTTTTAGAAAATTACAAAAACAAAAATCCCGAAATAGACCTTTATAAATAATAAATTTCTTATTTTCTTCTATAAAATTCAGTAGACACTTACTCTCTACCCTGTGACTTTTGCTAATGCCAACACCACTATTTAAGAATGGTTAAGTAGAAAACAGATAATTAATTCTTATTTCATCTATTAGAATGATCTGAATTCAACTTCTAAGTTATCACATTACTGTCACATTGACTTTTAATTAAGCATTTTATGCTAATTCTAATTTCTTAGCTTACTGTTATTAGCATACAAATATAAGCCAATACATTCATAATTCTCTTTAAAAGGATTAAGTTAGACTGTCCATGGACTAATTAGTAAAAAAAAAAAAAAAATCATGCCATTTCTGTTGCCATAAGCTTTCCTACAACTTATGCATTGCTGGAATGAAAATGATTCAGAACTTCTTTTTATTAGAGGAATTAAAAGGTCTAAAATAACCATATGGATACTTTATAATGGAAAGTCGAATAAAGCATAAAATTAATGAGATGTTTACTTTAAAATTTAAGCTATTTTTTTTTAGAAACTAGTGTTTAACATTTGAAATTATGAGAAAAATAATAAGGAAGGTTCTAAAGGAAAAGATCTTTTCTTAGAGTGAGTTGAATTTGATTTATGAAATGTAAACTGCTCAATCAAGCCATTCTATCCTAATTTTAAACTTAGAGTTTTTGTTTAAAAAGTTGTTCATGCTTCTGACTAAGAAAGTTTTATTTTCCAATTTTTCTTTTTAAACAATATGATTGGTTTTATACTTTTTTTGTTTGTTTCCTGTAAAAGAATACCAATAAAATTAGAATTTTTTCTCATCGAAGTCCACAGAGTGCTTCTAATTTCCAATAATAGAGCTTTAAATTTCTCATTTGAGTAATAGGTTAAACCCAAAAAATTTCCCCACAGATAAGCCTTGGACTCAAGGCTAATTTTCTTGTCATGTCATCAAGGTCTCTGCCTCACCCACTCACAGATGATTGGACTTCCTTGTAAAGCTATTACTTCACAGTAGAAGGGGATTAAGCAGAAAAATTTTCAAGCAAACAGTTCACAGAATACATTTTGTTTGTCTTTTCCAATGAAACCGGTAGAAAATGGTCATTCCATGAAGACTCCAAGAAAAGAAGCCCTCTCTTTATAAAACAACCCCATGTCAGCCAGGCAACAAAAAGTCTCTTTATGCTCTGTCAAAGCAAAACTAAGTCTCAGATGAAATTTTGAAAGGCTATTTATTCATAAAATTGAGACAAGAAAACCCATCTGTCACCACTTAAGTTTTAGTAGGGAAAGGAGAGCTACATTTTATAGAGCGAAAAACAAAACACTGAGACCGTCTGCTGTTAAGGGGGAGTTTTTGAAGGGGAGGCAACATTTGGCAGTCGCCGGTTGTCTGCAAGGGGCCAAGTGAGCAGTTTGGAGATATTTCAAAAGAGGATTGTTCAGTGGTATGGGGTGGAGGGTTTCTGTAGTCAGCTATTTCCTGGAACACTGTAGGTCACTGGAGGGCTTTAATTTTGTTTGTGTGCAGTCAAATCCAGTATCAATCATATTTGCTCAATAGGCCATTAGCCCTGGTTTGAAGCTGCATCTTCTCAGATACACTTTATTACATGTACTTGATATGAGATCTCTATAGCCCTATCCATGGGCTCTCCTTTTATCCGTCTATACTGTTATATAAAAAATTCATTTAAAAATGGTTATGACAAATAATTCCCAAGGGAAAAGAAGTCATGCTATCTTATTATGAAGCTGAAATTTAATTTAGGATATTTATAAGACAGTCAATTGAAATAAAAATCACTTGAGTTACTGAAGACTGTATCGCCGTACTGTAGTGAGAAGGGTGAAAGCCAGGGAGAGAGTCTTATCATCAACACATGGTTGCTTGGTTCTCTATAAAAGTGTGAAAAAAGAGACAACAGAACCAAAATGTAGTCATTTGTGTAAAGGCCCTATGTTAGCGAATCAAGATTTAATATCTTACTGAAGGGCAGCTTGAACCCTCCCCAGGAATGTGACCGTTCCCCATCCAACCTGGAATTTCCTAGTCCCCTTCTCCTCCCCAAAGGTGGGTGACTTGGCCTGAAACAAAGAGTTCTTTTCTAATAATTTCTCCTTTATTCATTTATTTTTTCCTTCCCTGCCTCTGTCTTTAAATGCTTTCCTTGTCTGCAGCTCAAGGAAGCTACTTTCTTTTACTAAATGGGATGCTGCCCAATTTGCGAATTGTTCACTGAAGCCAATCAGATCATTAAAATTTACCTGGTTAAATGTTTGTCATTTAACTAAATTTAACTAAAGATTTGAAAAATAAAGGCTGTCTACTTCTAATGCTTACCAATACATACACAGTGTATTGTATAAAGTCTGAAAGATAGCAAATACGTAATTGGATAAGTAAATACATTTTGAACAGATCAACAGTCTTTTAGTCCACCAAATAATGCAATATTTTTACAAAGGACGACTCGTTTTGAGTTGTCCTTTGTAATGGTGTCAAATGGCAAAACCAGAATTATTCGGTATCTAGATTGACACCCTTCCTCCCCCGCGGGCAACAGCAAGTTTCACAGAGCCTTAGAAGAGGCAACAGGGAAATGGGCCTGATTGGCTGGGGGGTCAGAGGTTTCCTTAGAAGGCCAAATGGTCCTGTATTGTAGGGTAAGGTAAGCTAGCTCTTGCTGAGTTGGAGAACTATGATTGGTGCATGTTAGCTCTTAGCAACAGGTATTCTCCAAAAGTGCAGGCTCACTTAGCTTTACATTTGTAATGTGGGTTTAGTTAGACACTGGGGTGGCGTCCACATGTTGTATCCTGATCCACGAATTTCCTTTATCAATAGTAAGAGGCACTCAGCCTTCTCTCTGCTGTTTCTGACAGGATAGATGAGTAGGTACTGTGAAAGCACTTCACAATCAAAAGACAACTCTGGAAAAATCACCTCAGACATAACGTTTCATATATTGCCTAGCTTGGCACAAAATGAGCTAAATATATGGACCACACTCCATGCCATAATTAGATTATTATATTTTGTTCTTCGAAGTTTAAATCTGTCTATGATTTTAGTTATATCAGTTCACCCAGAATAGATCAGACTCTGAAAAGCTGACTTTCATTAGCCAAAATCAGAGGAAACTATCAAAGCTTTCTAGAGCTGTCATAGAGCTTTCTAGTAATTGGATTAGTTTTCATTCCCTTTCTTAGTTTTGGACTTTTTGGAAAGTGAAAGGGTGGGGTACTTAGAAGTTTGTGTGGTGCTTATGGAGTTATTACCTCGTGATAATTTATTAGGAACAATAAGTATTTGGAAGTAATTTCTGGATTATTTGGATTTATAAGTTTATTCTTTCTTCAGTTAGAATATTCTTACTTGTTGCTAGCTGGGCAAGAACGAAAATATTAAATAAACTATTTGTACGATTGTAGCAAGATTTCTCATAAAGAATGATTGAATTACAAATGCATAGGGAAAAGTTTCTGCTAGTGGGTGGTATTTGTATTTTAGGAGACAACATTTCATGGATCATGGGTTCAAGCAAATACCCACTGTGCTAGACGTTAACTGCCACTTAGCAATAGTGACAGAGACGTAGAAAACATCTGGTTGTGGATAATGAGCCAGAGCTTCTCAGCTCCCTTGGATGCTAATAGCATCGGGCAAAGGTCACGGTGGAAGGCCATCTGGCTCCCCTTGTAAAGAGATGTAGAGATCGTTCCTAGCATGGCAAATCATCAGCACACTTGTAAGAAGCAGCAGGTAGGAAAATCTACTAAGTGGTAAATATTTAACCATCAGTTTAAAATATGGGACATCAAGATATTTCATCAGTATCGCGGCTACTAAATATTAGATTTGGATTGCAAACTATTGAAACATGAACTGTGATAATGTACAAATTCACACAAAAAAACTGTATTATAAATAAAGAATAAATCACTGCTCACACATTTTAATGATTCGGGCAGAGGAGCTAGGTGTAAAATGATAACTTAAATGAAATTTGCTTCTATTGATTATTGTCCTTTTCTGGTTTTGCTTAATTTTGACCTTCATCATGTTTCTATCAAAAATTACTGAAAGAAAAACATGCCATTGCTGATATAAATTAAATATTTTTTTAACCAACAAAAAAATGGATGGAGCATCTACTATGTGTCAGACGCCATGCCTGCCATTACGAACAGGACAAAATCGATGCCCTTCTGCTAATTTAGTAGCAGAAAGAGATTGCAGAAATGTTTACAAAAGACTAGTTGCAATGCAATATAACACATGCTGTAATAGAAATACGCACTGGATCTTATAGGAGAATAGTCAAGAAAATTTTTACAAAAGAAATGCTATCAAAGATCAGTAAAAATAACCTCAAACTTCTCCCAGCAAGGATTTTTTTTTCCCCAGAAGTTAGTGGAGGAAAAGTGACCATTTTTGTTTGTTTGTTTATTTAATAGATAAATAAATAATGACATAAGTCATCAGAGTATAAATGCAACACAGAGATGCTGTCAAAATTTTAATGCCTGGAGAGTTATGATCGAATAAAGAAATTCTGGTAACCAAAACACATGTCAAAATAAGGATGTGGTTAACAGAGAAGCAGAGTGTAGACCCTAAATGAGCTGTTTGTGATGACTGGATACATTCTAACTTTAGAAGTTAGAACGTATATGATACAACGAAGGGAACTACAGCTATTAGATGATGCGAATAAACTTATAAGCAATACAAATAAATAATGAGGTTACTCTAATGAGTTGGGGAAAATTACAATGCTTACTAGCAAAGCTATTAGAAGTTGAATAAAAAGCATGTGAGTTGGGGGGAAGCATAAGTGAATTAATTTTATAAAATCTTTGAGTAGGGGAGGTAAGAAATTATTTTAAACATCATTTAGATTGTAATGGTTTACCATCATACAACTCTTAAGCTACTAGTGGAAAATTTAGAGATTAATCTAGAATAAAATGTCAGAAACAAAACCAAAAATTGCCATTAACTTAGATAGCACAGTTAGGACTTAAGTTTATGTCATTAATATAAATTAGATATACTTATGTATTTACAAATGTACACTTTTTGTGGTATATACAAACAAGATTTTTCAAAAAATGCTGCCAAAAACTGGATAATAAAAGTAGAGACACATCCTAATGATCAAAATTAGGGAGCCAGTAGACTAGATCAGAAAATGCCTTTGAAATTGTATAGTATTAAACCGAAAATCCATATATAGCCCACAATTTTTCTATGTGAGCTTGTTAAAATTTAAGTAAGAGTCCTAATTAATAACACTTACATTCTTGATTAAATAGCTAAAATAACTTTTGCAAAACATATAGGCCAGTATTTGGCATACAGCAAGCAATAAGTAGGTGTTGGTCCTCATGCTTCGTTCTAAATCCTTTCTTCCTCCTGAGTTTCTTCGTTTCTTCCTAGGATTCCTCCTCAAAGCATAGCCCCAGCTTTTATTTTGAAAGGAAATCCTGGTGCCTGCATGTCTTTTGCCATTTGATAGACTTCTCTAAGAGAACCATTGTCTTCTAACACTCCCCTGTCCCTATGCTTTAATGAAGAGCTTAAATATAAGTTCTACCGTTTCCCACCCTACAGCCACCTGCTGCCTTCACTTCTTCCTCTCTACAAGACACTGATCAACTCCCTGTTCTCCATTCACCTCCTCCTGTGGCTCATGTCCCTGGGGCCATCCCTAGACTAGGCTAGCCCACTTGTTAAAGCGTAGCTGATGGGGGCATAAGGGCAATATTTTACTTAGATGCTTTTAATCCCGTGTAAAATAGCATTTAAAGACAATCGTCCATATGTTGTACAGATAACTAAAGAGTTATAATATTACTACTCCACTTAAATATCATTTTAGTAACATAATAATAATAATAACAATAATAAAGATAAATGCAGTTGCTCTCCCCCCATTTGGTACTATAAAAGCTTATAGGAATTGCGATGCTTCCAAGGCATATTATTTCTTAAATATTTGTTAAAGTCAATTTTTCCTTTTTCAGAAATGACATTTCTGGGGAGCTCTGCTGTCTTCTGAAGCAATACCATTTATGGTAAGCTATCATACGTACTCCTTTAACTATAACCAAAAACTCTTCAAACAGAATGCACATTAGTTCCTTAAAGGTTAACTTCTAAAAGGAGTTTCTCATCATTTCAAAAAGAAACTTCTATCATGCATAAAAGTTCGCAGCAAGCTCTGTATAAGTTTGCAGAGTAAAATGGTCTTTACGTGAGCCAGCCTTTGTTTATAAATTTCAGTTTGGCAGCACAATTTTCAGCTTTACTATCCACTTAATGGAAAATGTAATTTTGATTTCAGAATTCTGTTACCCATGTATTTTACATAGGTATTTCATTCATTTCCTGCACCATTATTTGAAAGTTACTTCTTCTCATAGGACTGACATTTAATTTTATCTCTCTTAGATTTCACATTATGCTTTGATATATTTATAATATAGCTGTGGTAGATGGAATAACAGTCCCCCAAAGATAATTATGTCCAAATCGCCAAACCTATGAATGCATTACCATACACCGCCAAAGAGCTGCTCAGGTGATTAAGTTAAAGCTTTTGAGATAGGCAGATTATTCTCGGTTATCTAGGTGGGACCAATATAATAACAAGGATTCTTGCAAGAGTTTAGACAGGATGATTCTAGAGATGGAAGGTGATATGATGATGACTGGGAAAGATAGAGAGAGAGAGAGAGGAAGAGAGAGAGAGAGAGAGAGAGAGAGAGCGCGAGAGCGAGAGCGAGAGCGAGAGAGCAAGAGAGCAAGAGAGAGAATGGCAGTAGAGACCAGGGAGAAGAAAAGATGATAGAACAGGTAAGGGGATGAATTAGATCCTAAAGCCTCCTGAAGAACAGGCCTATGTCAGAGAAGACTTCAGCCCCTTGAAACAGAGTTGGGATTTCCAATCCACAGGAATATAAGAGAATAAACATGTGTCGTTTTACAGCACTGAGTTTTGTGATTATTTGTTACAGAAACAACAAGAAACTACTATTGTAGTTAATTGTATCTTCTTCAATTTTCTTCTGCTTAAATTGTCCCCACTGGATTATTTGTATTATCTATTATTAATAAAGTTTGAGATAAATAAGTAGAAGCAAAATCCAACCACTGCTTCTCATGTATGTGTGTGTGTGTGTTGTATTCATGTATCTATGTTTTGACATGAAGTTAGATACATGTACATATACATATATACATACACATACATGAATACACATATAATATAACTTAAAAAAGAATCCTGAGTTTTAATTTAATCAAATATTCTGTCTTACTTGAGTATGTTCTATAAATCAGACTTCTAGTATATCATTTTCCAGTAACCCCAAAATTTCAGATATTACTTTAAATTTAATCCCATATATTTTCGGAATTCCCTTCAGCTTAGTGAAAATTGTTTAACATAAATCTGTGCTTAATCCAATATTCATTTCAATCTGGTGGTTCAGTCTAGTATTATATGTGCAAATCATGTTGTAACAAGAAAACTAAAAATGTAAAAATAGGCTGATATATTTCAGGATGAATTTGATTAAAAATGTTTCTTTTTCAAAAGTCCCTAGATTTTAAAAAGTTATTTTGCTGTAGTTTATAAAAGCTAATAAGACTAAACTGAAAATAAAATTTGTTTGAATTAGTCTATAATAAATAATAAGTGTAATAGATTTCAATTGATATTTTTTTCTTTCTCACCAGCATTTGAAACTTTTGAGATTATCTATTCAACTACTGAGGTATTTTCATTTTCTTATTATAAATTTCCAAAAGTTATATTAAATGTTTTTTTTAATTATTATATAAAAATGCATGATGGTAATTTTTTTCCAATAGATTTTCTGTTTGTGTATCACTTTAAGATATAATTTTTCTAAAATGTATTTTAGAAAAGATTATTAGATTTGGCACCTGTAACAAACTTACACCCAATCGTATAAAGCTCTACAACTACAACAAAAATTAAAATTAATTTTTTCCTTTACCTAAGAATTCTTATACAATATCGAAGTTTGGCGATAGGTGTATCACTGATGCATTTCTGACCCCAAAGCAAACACATAATATTTGTTCATTAATTTTGCTGTTTGTTCAAGATTTTTTTTAGATACACATTATCACATTGAGGACGTCCCCTTGCTAGAATAAATGGTTAGTGTGTGGCCAAAATATCCTCACTGTTGCTATGAGTATCAGAGCTAATAATTAAATCCTGCCATCCTCTCCAGAGCGCTGCCTTTGGCTGAAGGAAGCTGCCTGCCTTGACGAGTGAGAGGTTCTACCCCGTCTGGTGGCAGATGACTCAATGATGGTAACATTGAAGCCCAATCATCTTTTTCAAGGGACAAAACTGGTTTTGCTATTCATATTCCAGAAGCTACCTGTGAAGGACCCAAAAGCTGAGCTTTGCCAGAGATCTCATTGCTGCTCGGCCGTTTCCTGAGCCTTCGTTTCTCTCTCCCTTACAGGATTTTCTGGAAGAACAAGATTTTCAATACAGCCTATGCTTATGAATCCCTGTCTCAGGCTTTCCTCTCGCTCCTGCGGTTAACAAGGAAAAAAATAAAATAAAATGAAATGGCCTATTTCTTACAACTGTTCTCATAATCCAAGGACATCAAATGATTATTTGTCTTATGGAAGAATTTCCTTACCTAGATTCTCTGAGTTTCAACAGGCTAACTGCTGCAGCAAACACACACACACACACACACACACACATGGGGAAACCACACTCATGAGCTTTCAGCAGCGGCACAGTCCAACTTCCTAAGGAGGATGAAAAAGTCTCTTCTATTTACAGCATAATGTGTGAAAGTTACTTTGACCCACGGCAGAGATAACCCTGACATTTTTGCTAAGCGACAGTCCTTGAGTACATGTCTCACTCTCAGATTGTACCTGGAGGGGTGAACCAGACGTGAGCAGAACATAAAAAGGACTGCAGAAGAGTCATCTCTCCACGGATGATCAGCCTCATCTAAACTAAGCTTCCCCGGAATCTTTATAATAATTATGTTGCTTATTCATTCTTAAGTTAATCTGGAGGCGTAAGAATTTGCATAAGATATTATCCTATAATCACTATAAAAATGGGGCAGAGAGAGATTGAGGATTTACGCTCTTTCAGTCCAAGCCAGGTCCCTAGAGTTGGAAAGGGTCTGCTCTTGCCTTTATGTTTTTGTATTTAAAAAATGGTAAGATAATATAAATATGAATATATATATATATGTACATATATATATGTATATATATATACATATATACATACATATATATATATATATATATATTTATTCTGATGGGTACAATCATAGATCATGAACCATAGTAAATGTTCATTTGAAGAACAGCTATTCTAATTTTCATTTAAAATTAAGAACTTGGATGGATTGAAATATTCAGGGATTTGAACACTGGGAAGAGGAAGCAGATCACGTGGAGGCTGTGGACATCACAGACACTATCAGGAAGGGTGTAGAGCGCAGGGAGAAGAGCAAATAGAAACGAAACTGATGAGGACTTGGAGAATATTAAAGTCCCTGGTGAGCAGAGCCCGACAGCCGATAGCAGAACTGATGTGAGGGGTGAAGGAGTGAGTGTGGCACTTGTCGCCCCTTCCAGCGTGCTCTGACACCTCCAAAGATGAGGGACCAGCAGAGGCACTCGCTCACCTGGCCTGGAGGTTTCACTGATCATTTAGCAAAAAGGCAGGCATCATTTTTTTTCCCCCAAGATTAGAATTTTGTTCATATTATGTTACCTCCTGATAACAAAATAAAACTGCATGCCTTATGGAGCATGTGAAACACAGACCTTATCTCCATCATCTGCTTCATATAAATGTGGCCAGCCACGCAGAGGGAGCTAGAGACAGACACAGAAACTGACACGACCACGTTTCCAAACTGTATGGGCAGTTACTTAAAATATACAAATCAACTCTTGGGTAGTTTATGTTTTTATTATATGAAATTCTTCATTATACTTTTTGTTTAAATTTCATAACAGTCTATAATTTTATTATCTATGTATTTATTATTCATATACGTATTGGTTTCATTAAGATGAAATTTTACTATAGTAAATGGAGGAGAGAAAGTTTAAAGATTTAAATGCCTACAGTCCAAGAAAACCAGAAGTTGGAAAAGGAAGTGAGTATTAAACTTTACCTGTCAAGTCCAGCATATTAGTCTGTACCCCAGAGAAATCAGAACCGATACTGTGTGCTCATGTGTGTATATACACACACCCACCTCTCTCTATATGGGTGTATATATATAATCTTATTTAATCTATAAAACTATTCTATATGTTAAGGACTATTACTATCTTTATTTTGCTATTATTAATTAATAACAAATAGCAAAACTTACATAAGTATTTATTGTTTGCCAGAAAATACTTTTAAAGCTATAAACGTTTTCACTTTTTAATGCTTGTCCTAGAGTTGCAATAGACATTGACAACACACTGAAGTCCACTCTCAAATAACACTACCGATTTATAGTCGCAAAAGCATCTTTGCAACAGAGCACACATTCCCAATTCTCCGCAGCCAGCCTTTATGATGTTCTTGCATATTTACCTACTCCTTCTTCTTGAGCCCTTAACACATTCCATTTTATTTTTATTTGTTTGTTTTTGTGTTTGTTTATTTATTTATTAGGTGAGGCAACTCTCAGTTGACCTCATAGATTGCGAGGACCTTGTTAGTTTACAATCCCTTATTTTTAATTTTTTACGCCTACAGCACCTGGTCTTCCTAAGTAGTCTCCCATCCAAGTACTAACCAGGCCCGACCCTGCTTAGCTTCTGAGATCAGAGGGCATCGGGCTTGTTCAGGGTGGCATAGTCGTAGACAACATATTCTATTTTAAATTCACTGCCTGGTAACTCCAGAATCTGCATCATATCCAAATCTGGTCCTGCTGCTTGCTTTCTGTCTTCACACTGTGGTTTTTATTTTCCTCTTAACATGCTGTACTTTTTAATTGAAAGCTGAGATTTTCATCAGGCAACAGGAACTGAGCTAAAAGGCCTTACTGGGAGCTTTTAAGTAAACGTGGCTGAGAATTCGGTTATGTTTAATGTTTGCTCCAGTTGCAGGTGCGAGGGTTTCAGATTCCTCTAGTGTTCTTGTTTTGGGGGTTTCTCTAGGAAGTCCTTAAGATTACCCAGTAGCTCTTTCAGCTTTAATCTTTTGTTGCTATACTGGAGCCCTACCGATGTGGAGGAAGGCATGGCAGAAGTGGACCAGTCTATAATTCGACTAAATCTGTCTCTGTGTCTGAAGCTGTGACCTTTACAAGTGTTTCCATACCTGCCCTACCTTTTCTAAAGACACAGGAAGAAGAGAAGTGCTGGAGTTGGGGAAATACCATACCCCAAATAAATCAAGTCTTTTTCCCTTTAATATGAAAGGCATTCTGGGTATATTTCAAATGGTTTCTTTTTCCTTGCCCTGCCAGAAAGATAGGGTTATCCTTTCTTGGCTGCTGACCTCCTGGTTCCTGGAGGTAAGTCCAGAAATGAGTGGAAGCCGAATTAAGACTGTGGCCCAGAGACATCTCATTTGCATGCTAGACTACATTCAGCCTCCAACAATTTGCCAAAGTTACTATTTAAGTGTTCCTTCCAGTTCATGGTACCAGTGGCTTCTGCTCAAGGTAAGATGTTAACTATGACTGTGGATATACCCGTTTCTCTAGATTTGGGGATGGTAGTTTATCCTGCAATCTTAGTTCCATGACTTTTCTTTAGAAAGTCATGGATTTTCAATTTGTTCAGCCTTTTTCTTGTTTCAATGACTTTTCTTTAGAAAGTCATGGATTTTCAATTTGTTCAGCCTTTTTCTTGTTTCAAGAATGAGACTGACCACTTCGAGTTCTTTACCCATACAAAACTGGTAGTCTAGCTTTTTAAATATTTAAATTATTTAAATCACATAATTGCCACATAGGTATATATTATCATTCTCTCTTTAATGACAAGAATACAGAGGTAGAGGCTAAGTGCCTTGCCCATGGTCTCAAAGCTAGTAACATGTTGAATCAGGATTCAACTCAGACCACATGTTTCCAGAAATGACTCCTCCTCACTGCCTTTCAGAGAACAAATTGTTCCACACACCGTCAGGAGGAGGTGGAGCCAGACAGCCTGGGTTTCAAACCACTGCACCGTTCTTCATGGATTCAGGTCAGGTTTATTGGTCCACATGTCTAGTCTGGATGGTCATCATTACGTGAACTTGAACTTTTGTAAAGTTTCCCCATTCGCAAATTCTATATAGATACCCAAATAACGTTGTATCTCAGTTATTCTATGAGTAATGGTGACATCTATCTCTACCACAAATAATATGTAGCATGGATATTGAGGGCCCACTACATGCTAAGTGATGTTTAGATTTTATACGTTGATTCCTTTAATTCTCATAACCCTGTGAGATCAGTAGAACTATTATTTTAAGATATGAGGACACTAGATTTCAGAAAGTTTAAATACGTTTTCTATTTTTTATGTGAGATGTTATACTTTATTTTAATCACCTCTTTAATATTGTATTTTTTTTATTTTTATGCTGCGGTGATTAAAACATGAAACTGTGATGTCAGTGAGACCTGAGTTTTAATCACAGCTCTGTCATTTATTAGGAGGACTTAGTTAATTAGATGGGGAAAAAAAATCTTGAAAAAAAATTAAGAGTCTGCATGCTTAATTTGAAATATTTCAGAAAAAAGTCATTTAAAAATTTCCCCAAATAAATATCACTATTCCCCAAAATTAATTAAGCAAAGAAAAACCATGATAGCTTTAAGCACAGTAAAATAAACCAAGTTTTAGTGTTTTTAAAAATACATAAATTAGACTATGGTAAATACACTTTAATCTGTTACGTTTCTATTGGCATATCTTTAAGTTCACTGATTCTTTCCGTGCAGATTATGCCTGACTCTATCGAAGGCTTTCTTCCTTTCTGTTATAGTGTTTTTGATTTCTAGAATTTCGTGTTGATTCTTTCATAGAATCCCCACCGTTTTGCTCCCATCACCCATTTTTTTCTTGACTATTGCCCACTTTTTTCATTAGAGCTCTTAACCTTTTAATCACTGTTATTTTAAAATCACATTCTATCAGTGTACATCCATGGATAGCAACTATAGGCAAAGAAAAACTACGTAGCATAACATACATGATATAACACAGTGAGCTTATGTGGTAATAATCATGTCTCTCTCTCAGCATTTTAAGTAGAACTTATTTTAGAGAATAAGGTCAGTTTAGATGCATATTTTTGAAATAGATATCTGTCACCAGAAGAATATACCAGACTATAGAGCTGTATCAAAAAACATCTTCTGAAAGTCTGTGATATTCCTCGCATTGTGTTAAGGGTTAGGTCCTTCACAATTTTAACGATCTATTATTCCGTGCATCTAATATAGTCATAAGATTTTTTTTAAACGGATTATATAACCTGAAACTCTATTTCTCCTCTCTATGATCAGAGTCTCAAGCTACTCAAACAATTGAAATAGTGAATCAGAACAATGTAAACAGAATAGATGATCTGTTTCCTCACTTGTAATTCCTCTCATGCCTCACCTGACAGAACCACTAAAATATTGCTGGAATTTTTCATTCGCTGTAGCATGCATGATAATGTATGGATGACATGCATATTTGGCTCAGGTATTCAGGACCCCAGGGGTTCTGTGCAAAGAGCAAGATCAGACTTCTCCCTTCTCTCTAGTGGCTGCACGTAGTCCCACCTTATAGGCATTGAGATGAGACTGACTTAAACTTGATGCTGTCAGTACGCTCTCTTTCCAGTGATCTCCACAAAATTAATTCTTTTATCTGTCAGACTCATAAAGTACCAGAATTCAATCCTAATTTCAACTTTATAGTCTCTATGAACATCTTATCTCATTCTGAGTCCACATTTCATTCACCGAAAAATAAATCTAAATCGTTGATTCATAATTAATAACAAAGAACGATGGGACATGACTTCTCTGTCCCAGGAATAATGATTTAGATATCCGATGCAAAGAAAAATTTTAACATGACTCTATCAAATCTCTTCATTTCATAATCAGTACTACAGAGAGGCCAAGGCATGCCAACCCAGACACTGAGCAAGGTTAATTAGCCGTGAGGGATTGAGGCTCACGACTAGTTGTAAATTTTAACTCAGCTGAGTGAAAGGCCCTTTGAGAGGTCAACCAATGTTGCCATTAAGCCAGCACATGGAATGGTCAAAGAAGTCCTCAATGATAATAAGTGCAGAGAAGTGAGGGTTCAGGACCAAAATATTGAAGAGCGATGAGTTGCACTATTTCCAAAAAGGCAATTAAATTTGAAGTACCTCTAATTAACTGCAGGGGTGAAAAGGAGCCATAGAAAGATAGTGGAGGAGGAATAAATCAAGAGCCTCTAAGAAAAACATCCTTTTCTTCATTAAAATTCTTTCCCTTAAATTTCCTTTTGTAGAGTCTTAGAAATGGCAGAAGCCATCTAATTAAAAATTCACACATTACCTATTAGTCATTTTTCAATCATATTATTTAATTCCCTTGAAAAAGAAACTTTTGATAATGAATGTATTCTAGCAATTAAAGCAACCCAGAAATTTCTTTGATTTGCATTAAAAAAATCTTACTTGACAATGAAAGTAAAACTACTTGATTTGCAGTGTCTAAAACAATTTCAATCATCCCATGCTTTCTTTGGCGTCACCTACTATACTTAAATCGGATGTATCTTTATCAGGAGGGCTTGTTAGAAGTAATTTCAGATTATGACTAATCTAAGTAAAAAATACCTATTAAGAAATGTAGAATTTGTTTCATTTCCATTCCATTCTTATTTGAAAAGCCTTCTGTTTCTTCAGGAAAGGGAAAAAGGGCAAATAATTGGGATTCTATGTTATAATTAAAAGCTGCACTAATTTTTCAAATACTCGTCAGTTTTGAAAAGCTTATAGAATTCATCTGAAATCAGAATGATTGAAAAGGCATTTTTCTCCCAAATGATCAATTTGCCTAACTTGTATTCATTCACATTGTTGAGAACATTTGGATGATTCTAATCAAAGTATTAATAAATTTAAAAAGTAAATGCATTCATATAATTCTACAAATGAGCAATACTTTGAAGAGCTGAAGTTTAAGGTAGCTATTCCATTTGCATAATAAAAAAATTAATGAGATTCATTACAATATTCATCAGAATCTACTTGATTTAAAGAAAAGGTTTAAAGTAATTATCTTGAAATATGGGTAGGATTATAACAGAAAGCAAAAAAGACATCTCAGGTTAAGAATAGCAGGGGCTTTTTAATGAGTGGAATGACATAGTGTAGAATAAGAAACTATGAATGACAGTCACAAGACCTGGATACTAGACCCGGCCTGACACCAACTTTATTTATGTCATCGAGAACATGTCTTATCCCTCAAAGCTTAAATTTTTTGGCATGCATAAAACAGTAAAAATAAGACATGGAAGACCAATTACATTCCAGATATTTTTCAATTATCTACGATGATGTAGGAACATTCAAGAGTTACATTTCCCTGAAGCATAGGATAAACTTAGTGGCATCATGGAAAATAAGGCTGGAGATTGACTATACGGCCATATTGTGGAGACTGAGTACATTTTTAATCCTGCAAATTAACTGTAGCTACACTTTTTCATCAGCACATTCTCTAACATATAACCGATAATGGCATTGACAGTAATGAGGAACATACAATCCTAGTTATAGTTCAAGGTGATGCTTCTCATACTTCTGTTGATGTTCAGCTTACATCAAAGGAATATGAGGCTCTAGTCCATATTCAGAGGCTTCACCTCTGAAGGTGAAGTTTGTTTTGTTTCTTTTTTTAATGTTTGGATTTAGCTGAAAAATTAATGAGATCTTTCACTTTGCACTACAATATACTCATAGCTTTTGAAATGATAAAATATTTTCCCCAAAAGTTTTGAGGTAAATCGATCCTCCAGAAACATCCATGCTTTTTCTCTGGTTTGATCTAATCCTTCATATGCTATCTCCACCTTCTGAAGACATGCAACACAGCTTTAAATCGTGTGTGTATGTGTTTGTGCATCTATAGGTGTATATGTGTCATATACACATATACAATGTGTGTATATATATGTATAATGTATATATATAATGTATATATATAATGTACATATATGATGTATATATACAATGTGTATATATATATATATGACACACACATATATATGACACATATACATACATACATACATACATACATATATACATACATTGGGGTATATAACTAAATTACAAAATGAAAGAAAAATGTAAATTTGATCTCAAAAATAAAGAAATAAAAAATGTCACAATCATTTTTGTATGCTTTATATCCTTTTAGGTCCAAGGCGAGGTTGGGATGTATAGCACTAAAGAAAGTGAAACATCAGCAGAGCAAGGGCAAACAGTGAAAGATGCTTCTAGACAGGTAAGCAGGCATCGGATCAGGCAAGACCTTCTAACCTATAGGAAGAGTTTTAGTTGTCAGCTGAAGAGCAATAGAAAATTATGGGAGAATTTTAAGCATGAATGTGACACATTAGAAATTCGTCTGAAAAGGACACTGGCGCTTACTTCTGGAAAGTAGATTAGGGGTTAAAGGTTAGTGATTGGAAAATAGGAAGTGTTTGCAGTAGTGTGAAATGTAGTTGAGTTTCTCAGATATATTTACTAAATCCTGATTTCCAATCAATGTTTTCTTCTAGACTAAGAAACATTTTTGTTGAATTAAAAAGTTTAATTAGAAAATAATCTTCTTACTTTCATTTGTTATATTGTAACTATGTATAAGTAAAAATCTCTGATTTAAGAACTAACACTTTAATTAATAAAGCCTTATATTAATTTGGCATTTTAGATGCTTACTTTATTACTCAAATATCCCTGTGTTTGTTAATATGTCATTTTAACATCTGAAATAAATTTTGAAACAAATTATTGTTTCTGCAATTAAAAGTATATGTTTCTGAGTAAAATATTACATTAATATTGTGAGTACAAAGATATCAACCTAATAAAATTAGAAAGCACAGAGACAGCATAGAAGCAACTTTAAAAATATGTTTTTATTTTATATTGTATTTAGTAGCTTTCTGAGTGAGGCAGAACTTGAATTAGCACACAAATTTCACAGCTACTTGTTTGATTAGACACAGAAAGTCACCTTAGAACAGATTTCCTTCAATTATGCCAAGTGGGTCCATTTTGAATTTCGAATTCCCACTCTATAACAATCACTGTCTTCATTTATGTAGGAGACTTGATGAGGCTTTGAATTCAACATATGCTGTATTTCAGAGACGTGCAAAGTAAACCTATGAATCAGAATTTCAAGGTCAAGAAAAAAAAAAGTTTCCTTGTTTCTTGACCCTGTGTTTACTCGAGAGTTTTATACTTTGAAGCTGTCCCTTTCTACCTATGAGGCCCTAGAATTGTTCAAATCAGCCATGCCATCGTTCTTGTAGTCAACACATCCTTAATAATGGACCAAAACCTTGCCTTCAATACTGATAATTTCTATAGTTTTGGATATATATAAATAATATTTTATTTTAGTAGATTGTTGTCAATGTAGAGAAATGCTCCTGATTTTTATATATTCATCTCGAGACTAGTGGTATCACCTGCCCTTTCGGGTAATTGTCTTACAGGAGGTGAGTCTAGTTGTGTCTTTCTTGGTGGATGAAGAGACAAACAGGGAATCAGTCCCTGAGATCAAGAATCTCAGAGATCTTCAGAACTTTTTGATCAAGGTCATGTGAACCATTCTACTTGACCATTCCTCTGATCCTGGATTTATCTTTCCATCCCGAATTACTTAGGGTTTAAGTTAAGTTTCTGTATCAAGGAGATCCAAAGTTAAAATGACATATACAAGACGACTGTGCTCCTCTCTCAAATAATAGTTCAAAAGAGAGTTGTCTAAAGCTTACAGAATATTAGTTCACCACAAAGTCATTGAAATACTATGCATAACAGATGGGCCTGGGTCCATGTTGGATGATTCCTGTATTGTCATTTCTATGCCAACAGGAAAGAGAGACATGAGAAGGACAATACATTTTCTTATTAAAGATATAATCTATAAATTGTAAGCATCATTTCCAATTATTTTCCACTGACCAGAATTGCATCATGTGGCCACACCTACCTGCAAGGGAACCTAGGAAATATAGTATGTATTCAGGTAGAATTGTACCTGGTAAAATCCAGGTGACTCTATTATTAAAAAGAATAATGTGTGAATAGTTCCTGGAAGATAATTAAGAATTTCTTATAAAAATAACTTTTAGGGAAAAAATGTACTCAGAAAAAACTATCTAACTAAGTGGCATATCATCAGTCCTCGGGGTTAGAGAAGGTGGACATGGACCAATGAACTTCCCGCCTTTTCCTACACCTGTTCCATTAGTAATTCAGGCCATGAAGGCCAATTATTAAATGTTGCTAGAGATTTCTGTGGTGATGGCAAGCAAGGAAATTCCCAAGATAATGTAGTTCCAAGGTCATCATTTTAAAGCGTTCTCTCCTTCTTGCCTCCTGTTGGAATTCACTCATCCCACAGGATGCTGTTTAACCCTTATGCATGCACTCGCGCGCTCGCTCGCTTGCTTGCTCTCTCTCTCTCTCTCTCTCTCTCTCTCTCTCTCTCTCTCTCTCCCTCTCTCATACACATGAACAACTCATACATATGTAATTTTTCTGGAGTGGATTATATGGGAGAAAGCATGTGCTAGTTACCATTTTATCAGATATAAGAAGCCCAATGATGCTTAATATTTCAAGTTTAGAAAAAAGTAAGGATATCTGTGTATATATACTCCAGAGGACTTCAAAATAATTTGTCAAAAGTTAAACATTTTGTTCATAACCTTTCAATAACTTCTCAAAGCTTATTTTATCCTTCT
The DNA here is from genome assembly GCA_004027375.1 of Macroglossus sobrinus. Taxonomy (NCBI): domain Eukaryota; kingdom Metazoa; phylum Chordata; class Mammalia; order Chiroptera; family Pteropodidae; genus Macroglossus; species Macroglossus sobrinus. The sequence continues at coordinate 30,123 of PVKZ01006071.1, forward strand.
AACTAAATGGATTATTTTGACATTGTATTGACGTAATCATAAATAGAAATATTCAGGAAGACAAGAAGAGTTGTGAGTCATGATTATTACTAAAATAGATAAAATGAAGGGATAATTGAGCATAATTTTAGTCTTAATTAAATGAATAAAACTTAGTTTTACTCAGATCTGAGGAAAAAATTATGGCATTTCATGTTGAAGTTCTCAAAGTCTAAGGATCTGACTGTTCAATGCTTTATGATGGAACAATGGCAAGGCCACAGGAAAGATGACACCTCAGTGCATAACACAGAATGCTATTTGACTTTGAAAATGATGGTCATTTTAAACAAACCAATTAGAAGATTATTGTCCTGACTTACCTTTAACATGATTGTTTAAATCTCAATCTCTCTGATGTAGTTCCACAAACTTAAGAGAAGAGCAAACTATCTTTGTTCAAGCTTATCAGAGTGATTCTTAAGTAATCCATTCTCAGTTTGAAATGCCTAGTCCTTGGTGGCCGATGGAAGCCTATAGTTCAGTCAGAAACTGACCATGAAACCCTATGTCTGATGAGCTCATCTATCCTGGACCTCAAAATGTTCAGCTAGTTTTCAAGGAGCAAGGAGCTTAAACAAATGTCAACACTGTCAATAGTATGAGAAATTCTGAAAACACATATAATATTCTATTACTATTTTAAATATTTAAATTGTGTATGTTGTCTTAATATGTCACCTATCATTTAAAAATCTATAAATTCTTATAAAATTGATTAAAATATTTATTTATAACACTCAGATTTAGATTAATAACAAAGGTATTATAATGAAAAAACAATAATTTATGGCTTTTATAAATATCCAAAGAATAAAAAAATTCATAAATAAAATGAAGATGCTAAAATACAATTTTAAATGCTGGGGGGAAAAAAAAGATGAAATCACTGTTCCTATAGATATACTTAGACAATTGGCTCAACTTTTTCTTAAAATTCTCCTGAAGTGTCAAAAGATAAAGTTATGCCTCTCATTCTTAGTTCTTTTCAGTCTTTCCATTCCAGTGACTGTTAAGCATAATTAAATTTTAACAATAATTAATAGATCTTTAAAATTTTTTTTTCAACTGAAGGCATATGCTAATTACATCTCTGCCTGGGGAGAAGCAGGGAGGGGGCGGAGGAGGCGGGTGCAGTTCAGAGAAGAGATTTACACACACTCAAACCATGGCATCAGCACCTACAAATAGCTCTTTCCACGACTGCACATAGTTTGCAGATGCTTGATATTCATAGTGATTTGACCATAAGAGCATTTACTTTCAATTCAGAGCCTACAACTAAATTTTAAAGCATGTACTTTGACTAAGAAGACATTTATTCTATCAGCCTCACTAACTATCATCAGATATTTGATTAGTATATTGAAGTTTTTTTTCAACTATCTAAAGCTGTTACTTAAATTACACTTTAAGGGTTTATTATCTTGATTCCTACCAATGCCAAATAACATCTCTCATTTCAATTTTCCTTTTCCCTTAAGCCATATCTGTCCTTTCGCTTTATTTCAGGCAGAAAGTTTATTAAGTGTCATGCACAGAGTCCACAAATTGCTATTAAAAGTGACTATGTATTGCTGCTAAAAAATCAATTGTAGGTTAAATATTTAAATCGGAGTATTTGGGCATTGTATATGTTGGCTCCAAAATAATACTTCATAGAACCCTTCTTACTAGTTATATACATAAGTTAGAGAAAATGATGATGATTGAACTTTGGAATTAGTATCAGTAATCTCAAATAAAACAAATAACATATTTAAAAATATAATAATTCCTTAGAACCTTAATTGGGAAAGACCACATTTCAAATTTCACTCCATTTGATAAAGCTTTGGAAGAGTAAATAAAACATGGTACTTGGGAATAAAAGTATACAGTATTTCTGGTATCATCATTTCCTGATAAGTAACCTTACTTAATTATTCAATTTTTTTTTTTTACTATATAGCAAATGGGAGTGGAATATCTAGTTGCTAATATTATTGTAAATACTATATCAAATCATATATATTGTAGAGCCATTGAGATGATTTGTAATGTTAATGATATTAGTTTAAATATTATATATATATGTATGTGTGTGTATGTATGTAAATACATATATATATATATATATATATATCCCCAAAGTCCTATTGAACTTTTAATGAAAACAATGCATTTAAATATTTGATAAGAATAATGGCTTCATTTTAAATAGAGTATTCAAATTATGGACTGGTCATTCTAAAATCAGAACCCCTGCTCTTTATGCTGGGCAGGTCTGAGATTTCCCCTAACGAGGCAGTTCTAGGTACAAAACTGGCCTATTTTACAGTTACTACCTAAATCATTGTAGATGCTCCATTACTGTTATTATAAATGCTTCTGATTATAGAACGGTTATTCTTATACAGTCACAGTATGATACTCTGTCTTCCCATGAACTCCCCTCAATGCTTAAAAACCCTGACATGGCCATCTGTCCAGACATTTGTTAAAATGACAACTGAGGATATCGCAGTCCCTAAAAGACACTTGAAATAGCAACAACGGCAACCAGACATCAAGATCTAAAACTGGGGCTCGAACAGACACAGGGAAGATAACTTCTTGGCAGTCCAATCTTTTCATTATGCCTGATAATTAGCTAAATATTTCCAACGACATTCAGTGGTGTTCAGAGGCTTTTACTTTCCTGATGTAGAGCAGAAGTTGTTCGATGTTTTAAAAGCTTTAAAAACATTTTAAAAACCTACCTAATTTTCTCCAGAGCTTTATCACAGAGCATGTGCTGGATCAGGTTTTTCTTGCTGGTCAATAAAATTTATATGCAGTGCTCAATCTTTGGTACCAGATTTTTTAAAACACTTCTTAAACATCCTACAATGTCTCACATGTGTTTAACCACTTAGATTGGCTTTTCCCAGTGACATTTTGTCTTGCGAACTCTTATTCAACCGTCATGTTTTCAAGCAAATATCTTTTTATCTGAGAAAATTTATGTGATATTTCTAGATAGTTTCTGTAGTATGTATTGTTCATTTAGAACAGTTGTTATATTTTACTTTTCACAAAAGTGATGGTCACTCGTGCTCTCTCGCTTTTGAGTCTCAGTACCCTGTCACAGTGCCTGGCACAGAGAAGACACCCAATCGACTGGATGTAGATTTAGGAAGTATTTACGTAGGATTTACCAGGTGACAGGTGCTATTTTGGGTGCCGTAAATAGAGCACTTAACCAAAATGGCAGTTTGCTTGTAAGTGTCTTTGTTCATTTTAACCTCTGTGAGGGATCTAGTTGGCTGGCTCATCCCGGGAATCCCAGCATTTCGGTTTTGTTGGGGTTAGATTCTGCCCTACTGTGTGTGAGGGTCTGACGAGTTCCTTGGATCTGTAACTTGACTAGTAAGAACATGATACATTCTGGTCCTGAGACTGAGGCATGAAGGAGTAAAATAAACCCTTCTCTTCTGCGCTTCCCAAAAGAATTAAAAAAAAACAACAACAAAAAAAACTTCCTGCGAGAGGAGGTAAAAGCAAAGACAGTAATGAGATGGTTTCAGAGACTCTGGTTGTGAACACTGCTGGGCAAAACATCCTCCAGCACAGGGCAATGTCTCCTCATTGTCACCAGTAATGCAAATGCTATAAACTGAAAATCGGTTGTCCTGACTTACAGAGAAAGTAAGGAAAAGTATACATGGAACCTCAATATATAAAACAAGTCTTAGAGAAGTGAGTCTGATTGAGGGAGAGATTGGGGTGCCCTGCGTCTACCTTTATGGTGTTCCTCTCACATCCTGGGAGCCCAGCATGTCTGGGCTGGAGAATCACTACTGAAAAACCATGGTGTATGATTTTTTCGTATGTGAACCAAAATAGTGGGGTTATATGGATCTTGTTAAATGGTGAAAATAAGAACATCGGTTTTGAACACGTTAAATTATCTTATTGATAGATAATCCTTGTATAAACCGGGGGGGAAGTTCTTACATTTCTAAGCCACTTTCACTAAGAAAGTCTCTTCCATTCTGTCGCCACATCTCTTAATGTGTTTCTTTCCCTATATCTACTTCTACAGCTATAATTCAAATACTGCCACTTCTCAGCCAGACTATCGCAATAGCTTTCTGATAAAGCGCCATCCTTTCAACTGGCGGCCTTCACAAGGTCCCCTCCACACCAGCAGCTCCTCAGTTGTAATAAGACTCTTGGGTCAGTGGAAGATAAAGGTTGAGCATCTCTATAGCTGCTTTGTAGGATGCAGAAAGAACTAAAGATTATGCACTGGCTTACGCTTTACTTCTCCTTAACATCCTTTAATTGCTGCTAATTTGTTACATGATAAAATGCAAACATCTTTTCATGGACCATTAGTCAAAACAGGCTAGGCCGTCTTGTTTTTAAAAATTTCCCCTAAATCTTTTCCCTGAAATAAACATTCTCTAAATGCTTATTTTTCACTCATCCAAATCCGCCATGGGTCAAAAAATCAACTATAAAGACAATTTCTTGGAGTCCTCCAAAGTTGCTGTGGAAGTAGAAGAAAGAGCATGAGAAAAGCACATTTGTCTTTCAATGCTCAGGCCCAGAAGTGATGGTTTTATACTATTTTTATGTGACATATGTCACATGTAACGTATCAGTATTACGTACGATTATTTGGATTGAATCTAATCTCAGGTTCGTAGGAAAAGAGGCTGACAAATACAGTCTTCTTCAGTAGTTAGAAAAAATAAAATGAATGAGGTTGTTAAATGCATAGTGTTGTCTCTTTCATGTCTGGTGTCCAAAGTCTTTCTTGATCTACCCTCTGTCCATTTTCCAGCTTTATATCTCTCTAGTCTCTCACATTTTTTGTTGTGGTTCCAGCCATAAGGGAATATTCTCAAATGCATCATGCTATATTTTATGGTTTTATGGATCAGAAAATGACTGAAATGCTATCTTAACTACTCTCTCTAGCCCCTTTGTTTTCCTACAGAAATCTTACACATTTTTTAAGATTAACTTTCTATCCTCTACCTTGCAGCTTCTGAGTCAAAGAGTTGTTATCTGAAAGTTTATTTATGGTATGGTATGCTGAGAACAAGAATGGATAGTCAGTTGAATAATATATTAGAAGAAAGAAAAAAGGAAGGAAGGAAAGAAGGAAGGAAGGAAGGAAGGAAGGAAAGAAGGAAGGAATGAAGGACGGAACGAAGGAAAAAAGGAAAGGAAAAGGGAGGGAGGGGCTAACAAAGAAAGACAGAAAAAAATATTAGATTTTGTGTTAAGCTGCATAGGGAGCAAGGATGTAAATAGGAACTGGGAAATGCAGTTAAAAGCATAGACAAATATAAAAAATATAATTTGATAAAATATTTATTTCAATCAGTATTCAACCAGAGGAAGTCAATCCAATAGAATACAGATAAAGGTGATAGATAGATATATAGATAGATGATATAGATAGAAATAGAGATAGAGATAGATATAGATAGAAATAGAGATAGCTGCAGACACAGATGTAGTTTAGATGGGAGAGAGAATTATTACAGGTCATTAGCAAATACTGTTGTCTCTGGCTAAACAAGCCCAAAATCTACAGCCAGACAAGCTAGAAGGACTGATTCAAGAAAAAGGAGAATAAGGTCCAGCTGCTGCTTCATACAGTTCAGTGAAGTGACTCAGCAGCTCTATAACAATGAAGTGATTGCTGTGGTACTAGGATGTAGAAATATTTTACAACTTCTTTTCCCTCTTAAGGATTCTGATCACCAACTACAATTCTCATCACCAATCTTGATCAGTAATTTTCCACACCAGTTGGGTATTCTACAATTCAACTCCACTCTTGATACCATCTACCTGGAGATAGCAGCCGATCCCATATGCTAAGGGTTCAAACCTACGAGACTGTCCCACCCCCACTGCAGATGTCAGGTGGAGGTCTAGTTTATTTTCTGTCCCTAAACATTGGTGGTTCCAATGAATTTCTCCTTGGGTTTGACTGATTTACTAGAATGGCACACAGAACTTAAAGAAATATTTTCTTACTAGATTATCAGTTTATCAGAAGAGGTATAACTCAGGAATGGCCATATGGAAGAGATGATTAGGGTGAGGTATAGGAAAAGGGGGCACAGTATTCATGACCCCTCCTAGTGCATACCTCTGCCCAAATCTCCATGTGTTCACCAGCCTAGAAACTCTTAGGACCTCCTCTTTTTGGGTTTTCTTGGAGGCTTCATCACATAAACACAATTGATTAAATCATGGGCCACTGATGATTGATTTAACCTCCAGCCCCTCTCTCCTCTCTGGAGGTCAGGATGGGTGGGACAGACAGTTATAACCTTCTAATCACATGGTTGGTTCTCCTGACAACCGGCCCCCATCCTCAGGTGGGATCCAAATGTTAGTTACCTCATTAACATAATAAAAGACAATTTCATAGCTCTCACCATAGGAAACTCCAGGAGCTCCAGCTAGAATGGGGCCATAATCAAATTCAGTCCTTTAAAGGGCGCTCCAGGCCCCAAGTAAACCCACCCACCCAGGATAACACTCTTTTGAATAACTAAAATTAACTGATTTGGGACTTTAATTCCATCTGTAAGGGAGTCCTTTCTCAGCAGCACTTAAAGCAATGTTTGGGAAGGTCTGTGTATGCTAAGAAAAGGCAGCTGCCTCCTCCAGCCACACAACTCATGAGATAACCTTTCTGGTTGCCCAATCAAAGCAGAAACAAACACACTGGAAAGAGAATGCTATGGTTCATAGTTCAGCCCGGCCAAGTCGACACTACATAAAATCAAGCTAAGTGGATATACTGGAGTCAAATGTCTCAGAATCGTCCTTGACACTGTCTCAGGAGAAATGAAACGCTCATTGCCCAGCAATCTCACACTGGCTTGTGTACGCAGTCGATTATTGCTGTCTGGGTTATGTTGTATAAAGTTGCCACACACACTAAATTAGTGAACACTTTCATATTGCCCATGGACAAATATCGAGTTAGGTTCTTATGGGCCTCTGGTGTCCATATTTTTAACAAACAAATGTCATTTATGTTGTATATGTCCATTTACAACGTGCTTATAAAAGGAGCTGTTAGGCAATTAGGTAGACATGCCAACCGGGGCGTGCAGGCCCCGCCCAGAGACCCACCTCAAACATGCATTTTATGGTTAAAAATTGCCATGAGGAAGGAAAAAACACAAAATAACCTCTGGTTTCGTCCAGTTAAGCACTTGCACAGTTAGCACCACCCTGACTCCGTCTCATTACACCATCATTATAATATCATACACATGCCCGAACTTCATGACTAATTATAACAGACGGAATTCTGGGTCACCGTATGCACAGTTGACAAAAGGTGATATAACAGCCAAATGTCAATCAAAGTGGCCTCATATGCCAATCATCTAGCACCACCCCTATAACCTCCCATCACGGCCCAAATATAATGCAGACCTCCCCACTTTTACCATGCTATGGCCATCTCTGGCACAGCCTGCCTATCTCTTGAAACATACTTTAAAAAATCTTACTTTTCCTAAATTTTGCTGATCTGTAATTCTTAACTGTGTCGGCAGAAAGAACCGAGGTCCCTTCATTGCCACCAGGGCAATGGCAGAATTAGACCACCCAACAGCGATAACAAAGCCAGTCTCATCAAGGCTAAAACTATGCTTTTCCAAATTACCCATTTTCTGTATAACACTTGCCAAGGAGTTATAAAATTCTTCTGCCCTTGATCTGTAGAACCTGCCTTGCCTTCACGTTTACCATTCTCCACACTGGGCCACCTTTTGAAATGTTCCAGCCAGCCAGCCCTAGCCCAAAAGCTTTTGAAATTTGAAATGTTCCTGATCCTGATATGGGGGAGAAACAAGCTCTCCTCTGCCCTCAAGATTCTTCTGGTTGGTCTAACAGTCAAATAGACAGGAGACAGATTAGCAAGAATAAATAACTAAATTTAGTGCATACACACATATGGGAACCCCACATACGTGAGAGAGTCAAAGACCCCACATGCATGAGGTTCACAGACAGAAAGGGAACAAGGGTGCATAAGACATGCTGAGCTAGGGATGAGGTCAGGTGTTTTGGGCTTCAAGGTCATGGCAGGGTGATGAGAAGAGCAGAACTTTAATGAAGGGAAGTCTGCCCTATAGATAAGGTCCGCAGAAGTCATCTCTGACAATCTGTTATGGGCAAGGCCTCTGATTCAAACTCTTCTACATAGTTAAGGTTGCTGGGTGGGGACAGAAGATTCTCTTGAGCCTGCAGCTAAAGTTGCCTTTAGCTCAAAACAATCTGTGTGCCACATCTTGGGGTGACTCCTTCTGGACTCTGTTACCTCTGTAAATTTCTTTGGCTTTTAAAATCATCATAATATCATTCACTATGCTGTTTTTCCTCAATCATGATGATGTGAATCTAGAAATTGAGCCATGTTTCCATCTTTTCCAAAGCTATGGCATTCACTTTGTGGTCATAGAAGTGAGCTGTCACATTACTGCACTGAAGACCCACATTAGTGAGAGAGGGACTTAAAGTGACAGCTGCCTGGATATGGTCCATGGATAACACTGCAAAAGGACACCAGGCATGATCATTTGTAAAGCTCATAAGAAAAGCATTTCCAGTGCATGATAGATCCTCATATCACCGCCTTCGAACTGAGGGGCAGTGCTATGTCCTTCGTGGATTTTATTTACTTTTATTTTTTCCCCCTTTATGAATTTTAAATGGACTGGGAAATGTTGAAATCTACAAATATTGATATGAAGAGGAGGAGGAGACAGTCATATGCTTTAATACTAATCCAAAACTATAGAATGCTTATTAAACATTAGCCAACAACTTATTCCTGTCTCAATGTAATTTTTTATAACGGTTAATTTGTTTAATAGTAAACTGAGGTAAATAGGTCCAGTGCATTGTATGTGCAATAATACAAGGGTGATAAAGAAATGGAGAAGAATAAGTCGACCTAAATGTGAGAGAAAGAGAGATAATTACTGAAGTCCAGGGACCAGGGACATTTTAAGACACCCAAGGCACTCAATTCTATTCACTTACACAATTGTCTACAGAGTCTCTACTCTCTAGACATGCATACAAATTACTTGCAAAACAAACTATGAAAGTTGAAGAAAATTGTTTTCTATCCTTTACAATAAAAAAAGAAAGAAAGAAAAAATGTGTGACTGGTATTCTACACAAGCACAGGAAAATCAAGAGCAGTATTTTAAGCTATTATATAAAAATATGGTTATATTTACATGGGTAAGTACACATTTCCAAGATTTTATTTAGAGTGAATATAACACTTTGTAAATAGAGTTGATATTAATAAAAACCATAAATATCATTTATATTATAGTAATGTCTTTTCCAACTTGTTTCAGAATAGCATACATATTTATTAAGAAAGAGCAATTTAGATTTATTTTGAATATTTTTTTTTCAATTATGAAAACCTTGCCTACAAGTTGAATGTATACTGTAGGACTTAGTCTTAAAAACACAGTGTCATGGCCAAGGTAGGTTTGGGGGAGCCAAAATGAACCATACTTAGTTGGACAACAAAGGACAAAAAGAAGAGTATATGGCCAGTGGGCACAATTTCAGAGGTGTGGCAAGATCCAACTGTCCCCCAAACACCTCCCCACAAAAATTTCCATAGTATCTGGAATTTTATTTATTAAAGCCATTATTTTTGGCTAGCCCATTGCTGTTAAGAGATCTTGGTTTAAATATATACATAGTGATAATAATAGTGGATATAGCAGTAGTAGTAATAGTAGAACAAGAACAGCAGCAAGAGTAATAAAATATTAATCTATCCTCTGGCACTCATCCTGATGGCTGGCAACACTTCCTTCCTTCATCTTCTCACGTCTCTTTCCCCATCATCACTCTCAGCCAAAGACTTGGCTTCATATTTCAATGAGAGAACAGGAATGATTGGAAGAGAACACCCACATGCCTCCACCACTGCATTTATCCACCTTGCTATGTCTGCTAGGCTGTCCCCGGAGATGGACGAAGGTTACTGGTCTTAGCCATGGTCAACTCCAGCACTGCTTCCTGTCCTGCCCCCTTTGAAGGCTGTCCCTTCCTTCTCACCTGCATAACCAGTTTGGCCTTGTCTGCTGAATCCTTCCTCTCAGCATACAATCAGCTGTTCTTTCTCCTATGAAAATAATCTAAAAACCTTCTTAATTTCACAACCATTTCAAACTATGCCCCTCTCTGCTCTCCTCCTCTTTGTAGGAAATATTAATGCTTGTTCCTCTTCCTCTTCTTTCATTTCCTCCTGAACCCATTCCAACTTGACATTCACATGTACCATTCCACCAAAATGGTTAAGCCTAAGTCACCAGTGACCTTTGCTTTGCAAAATCCAGTGACCAGTGACTCTATCCAGTGGGTTGATCCAGTGATGACATAGTTATGCTGTTTGAACTATTGACCTTTGACACACACAGTTAATCACTGTCCTACCTCAATCACATTCTTCATTCACCTTGGGGAGAGCACACACTCCCATTTTCCCTGCTCACCATCTGCCCACTTCTCTGTATCCTTTGCTGTTTCTTCCTAAAGGAAAATATTGTCAATAATTTAAGGGCTTCAGTGCTGAGACCTCATTACTTAAAGCTCCTCCCTCTTCTTGCTCTTGGTGATCTCGTGCATACTCAAGACTTTGAAAACCATCTCTATGTCTCGACTGCAACTATCTATCTATCTATCTATCTATCTATCTATCTATCTATCTATCATCTATCTATCTATCTATCTATCTATCTATCTATCTATCTATCTATCTATCTCCCTCCCTCCCTCCCTCCCTCCCTTCTTCCCTCTTCTCTGCTTAGTTGACTTAGTATCTCACTGCTTAGTTGACTCCATCTTTGGGGTATCTAAAATTACATATCATCAGCTAAATAAAATTAGATTCTGGATTTCTCCCGGCCCCA
>PVKZ01006072.1:0-41116 GCA_004027375.1 Macroglossus sobrinus
CCCTCCCTTTCTTCCTTCCTTCTTTCCTTCCTTCCTTCCTTCCTCCCTCTCTTCCTCTCCTCTTTCCCTCCTTACTTAATTTTTTCTCTTTCTTTTCCTTCTTTCTCTCTCCCTCTCTCTTTCCTTTCTTCCCATGTATTTCTGGCAACTTCATTTATAATCACCCCAAACTGAAAACAACTTGAACACCAATCGACAAGAGAAAGGAGAGACACATTGTGCTCTGTCCAGCTAATGAAATTTTACTTAGAAATATTAAGGAATGCGCTACTGTCACAAGCAGCAACAGGGATACGTTTCAAAAACTCTGTGGAGGTAAAAGCAGCCAGAAACTCCAGATTGTTTCATTCCAAATATGCAACGTCCTAGAACAAAAAACCCTAAGGTGGACGGAGATCCGAGGACAGGGATTCGATGGGGACGCGAGAAACTGTGGTGTGATGGAAACAGCCCATGTGGGGGTGTGTATGTTGTGAAAACTTTGCAAACTGTACATGTAAGTTCTGTGCGCTCAGGAACACACTCAGAACAGAGGCAGGGGATCTGGAAGAGAAGTGAATTGAACCGAGCTATGCTCAGTGAAAACTTCTCCAATGACTGGTCTTGCTGTTGAGTAGATTTTGCACAATAGTTTTTATCTTGGGTGTTTCCCAGTCATCGCTTCTGGGCTGACCCAGGTTCAAAGGGCAGGCGAGGGAACTGGGGGGATTCTTGCGACTCGGTCTGGGCACCGTGCTGGCCGTTGCTGAGTTTTATTCAAAGGAAAGAGGAAAAACTGCTTTTGTTTCTAATAGAAGTGGACAGCGACTTCCCAGCCTCCGTGGGATCTGCCCCCAGCCTGGAAGCCACCAGCCGATTTTAGGTTGTCCTCGGTCCTCTCCGGCAAGATGTCTGTGCTTCTTGTGGAGTCAGCCTTCATCCTGTTGTCACACCCTACAGATACACTTTGGGCCATCAGCTTGTCCCCTGTTAATTCCTAGGGGTGATGTTTACTGAATCAAAGGCAGGAGGACTTTGGGGTGGCCAGGCAGAGAAGGTGACTGGGGCCTTGGCAGTGACATATGGGGGTGCAGACCCTGCTTTCTGAGGTGGGGCCCCCTAAAGATTCAACAGGGCCTTAGGAAAGAAGGGGGCTGGCTCACCAAGGTTCAGTATGGACATCCACGCTCTGCCTGGTGTTCTCACCCTTTAAGCAAAGAGTAGAAAAATCATGCCAAGCCCCAGGGAGCCCGCCGAGAGGGTAAGCAATAGAATCAGAATCTTCATTCCTTGGTCCCTCCATCCACAGGCACAAAACCCACTCCGCAGCCCGCAGGCCTCACCCACTGCAATGCCCAGGCTGTGGACCCTCCCGCCACCCAGTTCGGGGCAGCAAGCTGCCGGGGAACCGCCAGACCTTCTGGAGAGATGAAGGGCCTGAGTAGAAGGCCGAGAGGACGTGCGGCTGTGTCCTGGGGGCAGCGTGGGCAAGTGAGCTCGGGGGTATGGGAGCAGAATGTGCAGGGGCCTGCAGGTGGGCACAGTCCCTTCCATTCCAAGCAGCGGCAGTGGGGCTGTGGGGCACACTGGTCCAGTCCCCGCGTCCTGTGTCCAAGCCTCCCGGGACAGAATCGGGTTCTGAGACCTCCTCCCAGCCTGAGCCCCGCACGGGCTCTTCATGGGTCTGTCTCTCTACCAGGGGCCATGAGCCAAGCTGGAAAGGGCTCAGCCAGAGGGAGGTGGCTGTCTCCTCCTCCGTGCTGGTTTCCTGTGGCTTATAGGGACAGAATATTATTCTCTCAGGGTTCTGGAGGCCGGAAGTCTGGAATCAAGGTGTCTCTGGGCCCACTCTCTCTAGGGGCTCTGTCGGGGGGTGGTGGTCCTCCCTTGCTCTTCCAGCTTCTGGAGGCTCCCGGCACTCCTTGGCTTGTGGAGTCTCTGCCTCCATCGTCACATGGCCTTCCCTGCGTCTCTGTGTGTCCACCCCCCCCTTTCTCTATGACACTTGGATGTAGGGCCCACGCGGGGAACCCAGAATGACCTCAGCTCGAGATCCTTAACCTAAAACCACCTCCGCAAAGACCCTTGTCCCCAGTAAAGTCGCGTTTCTAAGCTTCCAGGGATTCGGGGTGGACACATCTTTGGGGAGGCCGCTGTTCAATCCATGATGCCATTATTTATTTTGATGCTTAAATTGGCCCAGATTGGGCCAGTGGGCACCTCTTCACACTAACTTCTGTCTCTTTTTTATAGGGTTCCATTGTTCTTTGAGCCCCAGCCCTACGATCCACTGGTTCACGGAGGAACAGTGTGTCCTTAGGGGAACCAGGCTCCAGGCTCTGGGCATGCTGGGGCCACGTGGCCTGGATGCTTCTGGCTCTCTTAGTGGGCCTAGCCAGAGCGTGTGTGTGTGTGTGTGTGTGTGTGTGTACATGCAGAGATAAATAAAAACACACACACACGTTCGTACATGCATTTATACATTCATAAACACATTTACATCTATCTGTCCGTGTATATGTATAAATGATTCTAACTACCATAGCCTGGGGGGGAGTTCTTAAACATTTATTTCTCACAGTTTTGGGAGCTGGAACGTCCAAGGTCAAGGTGCTGGCAGACTCCGTGTGTAGCGAGGACCAGCTTCCTAATTCATTGATAGCTGTCGCTTACTGTGTCCTCACGTGGTGGAAGGGGCGATTGGATTCTCTGGGGTCTCTTTTTATAACGGCACACACCCCATTTCCAAGGGCTTACCTCTCTCCTCCATCAGGCTGGCCTAATCACCTCCCAAAGGCCCCGCCCCCCAAAGCCATCACACTGAGCATTAGATTTCGACATGTGAGTTTTAGGGGACACAAACATTCAGTCGATGGCACCACCGTTACTTATTCTGATGCTCAAATTGCCCCAGATTGGGCCAGCGGAATCCCCTTCGACATGCCTGTCACCTGTCCCTCTGAACATGTCCCCAGAACTCTTAGAATACTTCCTTACTTTCTGAAGCCACAAGAAATCCTAGGATCACCTTGTCCCCCTCCTGTCCCACGCCTGGAAGTGATCGTCTCTCTGAGAAGGCTTGCTTCCTGCTGGTGGAGGAGGGGGCCGGGGAGCAAGACCCCAGCCCCGGGATCATCTCTGCTGGTGTCTCACTGCTTCCAGGCCGTCTCAGCAGCAGACATGGTGGAACATACATGTAATCGACCTAACACACATATTCGCATACATTTCATATAGAACTGTATATACAGACTTCTATGTAATCTATGGATCAAAAATGACACGTTTGTATAGCTGCCTTCCATTTCCATACTTGTTGCTCTCTTCCTCCCCAGGGGAGGGGCCCAGCTCCCATTAACCACGGCAGATGTCCTCATTGAATGCACAGAAGGTAGCTTCAAAACGACCAGCCCAGCCACTGCGAAACGCCAGCCTACTCACCGGAGTGCGGTATTTCGTCGAAGCTTTTTTCTTTCTTAGATAAAATTCACATACATTGAAACACTCACATCTTAAGTTTACAGTTCAGTTCGTCTTGACAAAGTGAAAAGTGATACAGCCACGTGACCCACAACCTGTCAAGATACAGAAGATGTCCGTCACCTGCAGAAAGTTCCCTCGTGTCTCTTCCTAGTATCTTCTCCCAGAGGCAGCCATAGTTTTGGCTTTTATTCTTTTTTTTTTTTTTTTTACTTATATTAGCTTTTTTTTTTTTTTCCCCTTAGGTTAGTTTTGCCAGTTCTGGAACCTCAGAGAATTAAAGCATAATGATTAGTGACTTATTCAGATTGCCAGAAGTATCAGTTCACTCCTTTGTATTGCTGAGAAGTATTCCATTATCCAGAATGGAATTCCATTCTATATAATTCCATTATATACGAGTGGATAAATATAGTGATTTATTTATTTACTGTCCCGTGATGGACTTTCAGATTGTTTTGAGTTTTTCACTATTATGACTAAAGCTACCGAGAACATTGGCAAGTCTATTTGTGGGCAAACGTTTTCAGTTCTCTTGGGCCAATACCTAGGAGTAGAATGGCCGTGTTGAAGGGGAGGTGCGTGTATAACTATAAGAAGCTGCCAACCCCTTCCCAAAGCGGCCACACCGATTCCCTACCCTCCAGCCATGTGTGGGGGTTCTGTTCGCTCCACATCCTCAGCAGCACTTGGCACTGTTAATTTTTTTAAAGCTTAGCCATTCCGGGGGGTATATATATATAATAGTATCTCCTTGTGGTTTTAATTTGCATTTCTCTGATGACTAATCATGTTAAGCCTTTTTTCACACTGTTACCATCCACTTGTATATCTTCCTTTGGCAAAAAGTGCCTTTTCGAATCTTTTGCTGATTTTTAACTGAATTATTTTGTCTTCCTATGGTTGAACTCTGAGCATTCTTGATTTACTCGGAATACAAGTCGTATACATAGATTAAAAGCGACTTTATTGTCATAGATTTGACAAGTTCTATAACATGGTCATATTTCTTGAAAGACAAAACTACTATACCCGACCAAAGAAGAAATAAACATTTGAATCGCCTCAAATCTGTCCGAGTGAATGGATTCATTATGAAAAACCTTCACACACACACACACCAAAAAAATAAAAATAAAAATAAATTTTAAAAAGAACCCTCCAGGCCCAGAGGGATTCACTGGTCCATGCTAGTATGTGTTTAAGGAAGAAATAAGATGAGTCTTACCCAAACTTTTTTGAGAAAATAGAAGAGAAAAGAATACTTCCCAGCATCACGTGTCATGTAGGGAACTGCAAACCAAAACGACAATGGGGTGCCACGAGGACAACTAACATTCAAAACACCGATGACACGAAACACCGATGAGGATGTGGGGAGACGGGGACGCTTGCTCATCGCCGGTGGGACCGCGGAGTGGCGCAGCTCCTTGGTTGACAGTTTCGTAGTTTCTTGCGACACGAACCATAATCGTACCATATTGTCCCGGAATTACACGCCTCGCTGTTTATCCGTCGGACTTGAAAACTTACCGTTCACACAGCAATGCCACAGTGGTGGGCACACAGGACACACAGGGCGAACCTGAACGTAAACTGTGGACGTCAGGTAACAAGAACGTATTGTCTCACCAGGTGTCACCCTTGTACCCCACTAACGCGAGATGCTAATAGGGAAAACCATGGGGGCGGGGCGTGGGGGGCTACATAAGAACTCTGTGTACTGTCTGCCCAGATTGTCTGCAGATCTAAAACTGTTCTAAAAAAAAAAATTTAATTAAAAAAAGAAACAACGGAACAGAGGATTTGAATGTGCCATTCAGAAGTGCCAACAGTACCCTGACATTTGTCCCACATGAAGGTCGTGCAAGCTGGGCCACCCGATGCTGTTTCAGAGTAAGTGGGACCAGCTGGTGGGCAGAGGGAAGAAGGTGGCTTCTGTCGCTGTGACGTTCTTGGTTCCCGTTCCAAGCTCTGGGACAGCCTCGCAGCCCCTCCCACCTGTGGGTTCCATGTGACATCGGTGAAAAGCGATAGCACGATACCTACCTCAGAGGGTGACTGGGAAGGTTAGGGCTAGTCCACGGAAGCGCCCAGTGAAGGTTAGCTCTTAAGCAGCCGCCATAGTTTTACCTTTGAGCGGTTCCAGTAAATTCTCCCATTTTTCCTGCCTATTTTGATTTGTCTGATATGTCTTAAGATGAAGCGTCCCGGCTAAGATGAGCCCCTTCCCCGAGGAATGTCTGAGGTGATGTCCCAGGGTACACTGAGGACAAGAAGGGGGGGCGGGGTGCAGGTTGGGCTGACATGGCTGTAGGGGAGTCTGGAGCGAAGGTGCTGGAAGGAGGAAGGCCAGGCTCAAGCAGGGCCTCCCATCTGGGCTCCCTCGTCACCTGCAGCTGAACAATCCCGCGTCACGGTGCCATCCTGAGTGTCACAGGATGTTTAGCAGCATCCCTGGCCTCCACCCACCCACCCACCCGAGTCATGACAACCCAAAATGTCTCCAGACGTCGCCTGTTGCCCTCTGGGGGTGGCGTCACCCTGAGGGTGGCTCAGAGAGTGGTTTGTCTGTCTGAGTTATGGCATATTTTGGAGGAAGAGCAATTTAGGAGGGAGTAAGATCCAGGGTGTGTGGACATGAGAGCCAGTGGCTGGATGGGACAGGACAAAAATCACTTTTAATGTAGAGCTGAGTTTTTTTAATGAGATGCAGGTTTTTTTGGGGGGGGGAGTATAGTATACACTTCTGTGGGTTTTAACATGTGCATAGATTGGGGTAACCACCACCACAGTGAAGATATAGCATAGTCCAAACGTCCCTGTGCTGCCTCTTTAGAGTGGAACCATCCCCTAAGCCCTGGACACCACTGATCCTGTTCTCCATCCTCTTCCAGAATGTTCTATAAGCTTAAGGACACTTAGCATGACGCTTTCGCGAGTCCTTCGCGGTGCCGGTGCATCTATGGCTGGTTTCGTTCCCTCGACATGCGGTGTCACATTGTGCGAGTGTACTTCTGTCTGTCTGTCCCTCGTCCTGTGGACGGACATCCGGGTTATTTCCAGTATTTCACCACCGTGAATGATGCCGCTGTAAACGCTCACGTATAGGTTTCCACGTGAACGTAAGTCTTGGCTTCTCTTGGGTGAATACCCAGCAGTGGGATTGCTGGGCCAAACGGTCCATGTTCGTTTCCTAAGAAACTGACAAATCACAGCGCCGTCTGCGGAGTGTGAGGGACCCGGCTCCTCCCGTCTTTGTCCTCACTTGGTGTGGTCAGGCCATCCTCATAGGTCTGGAGTGGGGTAGCACATGGCTCTCATTTGCCCGTCCAGTGGTGCCAGCATTGTTTGTCCAAAGACTATTTTCTCATGGGCTTGCATTTTCATTTCCATTAAAAGTCCAGGGAACGTATTTGAGTTCTCAACGTTGTTCTTTTCCAAATTTGTCTTGATCTTTCCATGTAAATTTTTAACCGGGCTGTTGCTATCTACAAAAACAGCCTATTGGGATGAGACAAAATCTATAGATCAATTTGAAGAGAATTGTCTTCTTGGCTATGTATATCAAATCTTCCAAACCACGAACACAGTATATCTCTCTGTGATTTATATTGGATCTGATTTCTAGCATTTTCTAGTTTTCAGCTTATAGATCCTAAACACACTTTTTTTAGATTTAAATGTACGTATTTAGAACTTTCGGGAGCTGTTGTAAATGGTACCGGTTTGATTGTTCTTGTTGTAATTAGTTTTCTCTGAGGGAGGAGAAACAAGTGTGGTGAGTCTTAATGACTGCACCATTTCACTGACTGAAGAATTTCTAGTCTGTGGTGCAGAGAGGAAAAAACGAGGCACAGCCCGGCAGCCCCCCTGAGCTGAGGAGACGGAGCTGGGGGTCTGTGAAGGCTCAGACCAGATTTCACAGTGCAGAGTACTGGGGGTAGGAGCAGGGAGAGAGAGAGAGAGAAGGAGAGAGAGAGGAAGGGAGAGGGAGAGAGAGGGAGGAGAGAGAGAGGGAGAGAGAGAGAGAGAGAGAGAGAGAGAGAGAGAGAGAGAGAGAAAGGGAGAGGGAGAGGGAGAAGGAAGGAAGGAGGGAGAGAGGGAGGAGAGAGAGAGGGAGAGAGAGAGACAGAGAGAGAAAGAGAAAGGGAGAAGGAGAGGGAGAAGGAGGGAAGGAGGGAGAGAGGGAGGAGAGAGAGAGGGAGAGAGAGATTGAGATAGAGAGAGAGACAGACAGACAGACAGACAGAGACAGAGAGAGACAGAGAGCAGGAGAGAGAGCGTGTGTGTGTATGTGTGTGTGTATGTGTGTGAGCAAGGGAGGGAGGCAGGGAGGTTGGGGGGAGAGGGAGAGAGAGAGAGAGGCTGAGTTCTGGAGAGCTACAAGCTCTTGAGATGTAATTAAGCCAAGTACCAATCAGTGCATACATGGGAGGAAAATGCTGAGGCCGGAGAAAGAAACAGCAGAAAGGATCAGAGGGAACAATCACAATAGCTCAGATAGGGGGGCCGGGGATTTATTTCCTGCTCCCATGAGCCTGGGTAGAAAGCTTAGAGATCTCTGGGCGAGGTACTCAGTGGTGGGGAAAACCAGCCCTAGATTAAACACTGCTCGGGCCCTTCCTAACAAAGCAAGACTAGAAAAAAAAAAATCTAGCTTTTTCTAAGGAACTTAACTGTGTGCCAGAACAAGCTCAAGAATATTTACATGAATACAAAAATAGCAAATAATTTTACAACAAAGTAAATGATTTTTCAAACCAGCACAAACTGTGTATGACATCCAAAAAAGTTTCCAGGTATGCCAAGAAGCAAGAAAGTATGAGCCATAACGAGGACAAAATTCAATGCATTGGAACCGAACCAGAAATACTACGGATAATAGAATTAGTGGACGAGGACGATAAAATAATCATTATAGCTGTATCCCATGTGCTAAGGAAACTGAAGGGAAGATTATTAAGAAGAGACATAGAAAGTATTTTTTTAAATCCTCACATTGAACTTCCATATATTACAACTACAGTGTCTGAGATAAAACATACATGGGAGAAAATTAATGACAGATCAGCCAAAGAAGGAGAAAAGATTAGAGAACTAACGTGTCAGAGGAAGCCCTCTAGGAAGAAGGAAAATGATATCGGACGGTCACAAAATGAGTGAACACATAAGATTTTTTCTTATGATTTCAATCTCATTATAAGGTCATGGACTTTGGTTAAACAAAAATAATAAAATGTTATGGCGAGGTTGATGTAAAAGTAGAACGTGTGACCACAACGACATAAAGACGAGGAGGGAGACAATGAAAATACACCATGGTGAATTTCTTATCTAATTCGTGAAATGGTAATAATAGCACTGCAAGGGAGACTACGGTAAGTTAAAAATGTACGCTACAAAGCAACCACTCAAATATAAAACCAAAGAGTCGTGGCCAATAAGCCAACACTCAGTGTTTAAAAAAAACACTCAGTATGAAGAAGGCAGAAAAACATAAAAAAGGAACAAAGAATAGGTGGAGAGAATAGACTAGAAATAGCAAAGGGAAAGATTTAAACCCAACTGTATCAATGATTGCATCCAATTCGGTTGTATAAAGCTGCATCTTAAATGGTAGAAACAGTTAAAAATGACACACCTGTAAACTACGTATGAGAAATCATCTTTAAATATAAAAATGCAAATAAGGTCAAAGCAAAACGATGGGAAAGGGTATACCAAGCCAACCCTGGTGAAAAGAAACCTGGAAAGGTTTCATTCATACGAAAGTAAGGTTAGGGTAAAGCACAGTACGAAGCGTTAATGAGAAGTAGCTCACTTCATTGAGGGGACAGAGCAATCCTAAATGTTTATGAGTCTAGCAACAGAAGTTCCAAACACAAGAAGCAAAAAGCAAAAGAACTAGAAGAGGGAACGGACCAATCTACAATTTTAGCTGGAGATTTAATACTTAATGTAATACTCAGTAATTGATAGAAGGAGCAGATGGAAAATCAGTAAGGATATGGAAAACCCAAACAACGCTATCAAACAGCTTGTATTAATTGATGTTAATAGAACATACCATCCGCTTACAGCGAAATACATTCTTTTCAAGTTCACATGGTCCATTGAAGTGAGACCATATTCTGAGCCTCAAGACGAATCTCAATATTATTTTCGTTTGTTTGTATTTAATACAAGGGGTGAATTCCCATCTTGAATAATGTTGTTGGTCTTTTGTCTCTCTCTCCTTCCAAGTCTCAGTATTTGTAAAAAAAAAAAAAAAATCAGGTCGTTCTAATTATTGTCTCTAATTACAATGAAATGAAATTAAAAATATTTGGAAAATAAGCAACACACTAATAAATAATAAATGGGTCGAAAAAATCAGAAGGCAAATAAGAGTGTCTTGAAATGAATAAAAATAAAACGACATATCAAAATGTGTGAGATGCAGCTCAAGTAGTATCTAGGGAAATTTTAAAGCATCAAATATGTATATTATCAAAGAAGAAAGGTCTCAGAGCTAAGAGCTCAGCTTCCACTTTCATAAACCAGTAAAAGAAGACTAAATTAAACAAAAAAGTAAGTAGAAGAAAGAAGATAAGGACGGTCAAATTGAAAATTAATGAAATAGAAGACAGAAACAGTAGAAGAAAATCAACTAACTCAAAAGTGGCTCTTTGAGATAACATTTTTTATTATTATTATTATTATTATTATTATTATTATTATTATTATTATACCTGGTCTTCCTAGGCGGTCTCCCATCCAAGTACTAACCAGGCCTGACGCTGCTTAGCTTCGAGATCAGACAGGACCAGACACATTCAGGGTGGTGTGGCCGTAGACCATGGACCGTGGCTCCACTGAGGCGTGAACCCAGGACCTTCTGCGTGTAAAGCAAACGTGTAACCGCTACGCTATGGAACCACGTCCTTGAGATAACATTTATAAATCTTTAGCTATGTTGATCTGGAATAAAGAAGAGAAGATAAAAATGACCAATTTTAGGCATGAAAGAGGTGACTCAATCCAAATGAACTCAAATGAACTCAAAATAGATTATAGACCTAAATGGAAAATATAAAGATATAAAAATATAAAGATATAGAAGAAAAGAAGGGGAAACCTTTGTGACCTTGAGTTAGGAAATTTTTCTTAGATAACAACACCAAAAACACGACCCATGATTTAGAAAGTTGACTTCACCAAAATTAAAAATCTGTGCTATTCAAAAGATATTATTAGAAGACTGAAAAGATAAGCCATAGACTGAGAGGAAAACTTTGCAAATTATATTTGATAAAGTAGTTGCATTCAGACTATATATATATATTACATATACATATAATGTATATATAATATAATATATAATATATAATATATAATATATATTATATACTATATACTATATACTATAATATATAATATATAATATATAATATATAATAAGAAAGCAAGCCAATTAAAAAGTCAGAAAACTTTAATAGATATTTCGCCAAAGAAGTTACGTGCATGACAAATAAGCACAAGAAAATACCCTCAAAGCTTTAGACATTAAATAAATTAACATTATAACCAAAATGAGATACTACTATACACACCTATTGGAATGGCTAAAATGAAAAAGACTGACAGTATCAAATGTTAGTGAGTATGCGGAGCAACTAGAACTCTCATGCACTGATGACAGGAATTTAAAATGGTACCAGCATTATGGAAATAGGTGGTCAGCTTATTAACAAGTAAAACTCATGTAGCAGATGATCCGGCCATTTCATTCCTAGATATCAACCCTAGAGAAAGCAAATGCCCACGAAAAGACTTTTACACAAATCCTGATAGCAGCTTAACAGCTCAAACTGGAAACATCCCTAAGTCCATGCAGAGATGAAGGGACAAAGAAATTGTGGTAGATTCATAAAATGTAATAGTACTCAGAAATAAAAGGAATGAATCAATGATACACATAACAATATACGAATGAGCGAAGCCAGACAAAAAAGAAAGCAGTGCTGTATTGCTCTGTTTATGTAAAACTTTAGAAAATGCAAACTGAGTGATAACTGCAGAAAGCAATCAAATGGAAAAAGTGGGCAACACGCATGAACAGATGGGAGATTCCAGCAGAGGGATGGACACGATGAGAGGGAGCCCAATAGAAATGCATTAATTTTTACAAAAGTCTCAGACGTGAAGATCTCCTTCAATGGGTTCTTCAGAATGAATCTGTGAACTGAATGATATCAACAGAAATTGCCCAAACTGAAATAAAAATTGGGGAAAAAAATCAACCAGAGCATCTAAAAGCTGTAGGACAACATCAAGAGTTTTGAAAGGTGTGTTATTGGAGTCCCCAAGGGAGAAAGAATGGAGCAGGACACATATTTAAAGAACATCTCCAGGAATTTTATAAAAATATGTAAGATAATAAACTATAGATTCAAGAATCTCAAAGAACCCCAAGCAGGATAGGTCTCTCTCTCTCTCTCTCAATCTCTCTCTCTCTCTCTCTCTCTCTCTCTCTCTCTCTCTCTCTCTCTCACACACACACACACACACACACACACTCACACACACACACACACGGCAAAACAATAACAATATATAACTATGGCATATGTAAAAGCAAGATGTATGACAAAAACAAAAATATAGCACCAAAAATAAGATGGAGAAATTGGAAATTTATTGAAAATCGTGATGACACACCAATGCTTCCAATTCCAGTCCAACACCCTAGGTTTTGTTCTAGTGTCCTCCCTTTTCGAATTTGCACCATGAGAAACACGTTTCCCTAAATCCTTAATCTATTTATTTACTTGATCAATTCCTTTCAATATCACCACCCCCACCGCTGCTGCTCTCTAACACCAATGCCCTCCTGTCCACACTCAGACTCTGACAACCGATGGTGGGACACACACAGTACCCAGAAGCCCTTCTGGGGTCTAAATATCTGTGCTGGTCTTTCCTCCCTCACAGACCCCCTCCTCACCTTTGTTGGGGTCCAATGCCCTGTGCGTGGCCACTACCACACTAGTGAGTGTCCCCTTCTTCTATCTGGGGCTCTGCCACTGCGCACTCAGCTGCCTCCTCTGTGGACACCCCTTCCCTCAGGCTCTGACATCCAGATTGGGCCACACCCCCCATGCATGCACTATGGAAGGAGAACGGACCATGTCACGCTGACTCAGATGAGAGCTTGAGGCAAAAGAAAAATCAAGAGTACCAATCCTGAGTCCCATATTTTGATATTTGGCTCCTTATGGATGTTTTACACTCATTTTGATGGTCTAGAATAATGCAGTGTTTCCTTAATGACTGAGTTTGAAGGCACCTCCTTAACATGTTCACCCAAGGTGAGTGCCTCACTTGCTTCATCCTACCTGGTGCTGGCCCTGCCACCTTCACAGGGTGTCACTGCTCATCCTCCACCTACACCAACACCTTCTATTTTCTGCCCTACCTGATGGGGTTTGAGCTGAATTGGTCAAAATGAGAAGGGAGAGAAAGGGGAAGTAGAAGATTGCTAACTTTTAAGTATTTAGTCACACGTGTTTTGTGTTCCTATTTGTACTCTTGGGCTGGGCTCTGAAAATGTTCGGGGCAAAGGGAACCACTGGAAATCCTTAAGCTAATAGATAGTTCCTGCTTCCTGGAGGACTCCAGACTCAGCTCAAATGTTCATATTTATCTCCTCTCTGAAGGAGATGCTTACAATTCTTGAGTCATTTTTGTTAATATTTGAATATATTTTCTTAAAACAGGAAAAAGTTGCCTTCTTACTTCTCCACACACCTGCAAATAATTCTTGTCCCTCTCCTTTCATTATTTAGAGTTTGGTAGATCTTCTTCCAGAACTTTTCATTCTGTCATGTGTGTGTGTGTGTGTGTGTGTGTGTGTGTGTGTGTGTGTGTATTTAGAAATAACATATTACATAAGCAATATGGTGGACAGACAAAGGTGGTCCAGGGTCTCAACCTCTTGGTATTCATACCCTTATGTAATCCCCTCCCCTTGAGTATGGGCAGGACCTGTGACCTGCTTCTTCCCACCATAGGATGCAGCAAAGGTGATGGGATGTACATGGTTACATGGAAGCAATTAGATTTCATATAATTGTGATGTTGCAAAAAATGGCAGAGTAGAAAATGCTAGCAATGGCTTCCTCCATTAAAGCAACAATGAAGCTGCAAGCAGTCACCGGACTCGACCAGAACTCAATAGCCATTATCATAGTAGGAGGAGTGTTCAAAAAGGAGGGAGACTGCTGTTCTTTGGTAAGAGAGGAGTGTGCACTAACCATCCCTTTGTTCCTCAGTCTGCCACAGCTGTGGGGTAGTGGCCCATGTCCCTGGAGTAGTGAGCTGATGCCAGGGTAGGCAGTAGGGTTCTTATTCTTAAGAATTTGGGATTATGCATTTTGTTTGGTCTGGCAGTACTTGGAGGGGTCGGAGCAGAGGTTGGCCTTGGTTTTAGCCCTCTCAAGATCTATGAAAAGATTTTTCTTTAAATCTTCCTTTATTTTGGGTGGTAGCCAGACATTAAAGGAGATTTTTGTTGGGCTGGCCACAGATCAAAGGATCAGAAACTTTTGTGATCACACGCAACATGGAACACACACTTTGCAAGAATGGCTTGGAAAAGTCACAAGTGCTCCAGCCCCCAACAATCTTTGAGGAGAGGCAGAATAGACTTGCAGAGTTACTACGTTATAACACTGTCTTCAGAATGTCCAGTTCTAAACTAAAACTACAAAACATACAAATAAACAGGAAAGAAAACAACTTGACAGAAAAAAATCTCTGAGGAAACCTAGACATTGAAATTGCTAGTCAAGAATGTTAAATCATTGTCTAAAATATGCTCAATTGGCTAAAGGGAACCATGGCCAAAGAACTAAGAGAAATCAGAAAAGCAATGTTTGGATAAAAGCAGAATATTAGTAAAAAGATTAAAAAAATACAAAACGAAACCAAACAGAAGCTCTGGAGCTGAAAAGGATAATAATTGAAATAAACAATTCACTGGAGGAGTTCAATGTCAGATGTGAGCAGGTGGAAGAAAGGATAAGTGAACTTGAAGACAGTATAATTGGAACGATCCAGCCTGAAGGGCAGAAAGAAAAAAAAATCAATAAAAATGAACAGAGCCTAGGCGACAAGTAGGATACCATCAAGCATACTAGCATATGCATTAGAGAAGTCCAAGAAGGAGGAGGAGAGAGAGAAAAAGGGGATGAAAATATTTGAGGATGTAATGGCTGAAAACCTCCCAAATCTAAAGAAAACATGAATATACATATCCAAGAAGCTCAACAAATCCCAAGCAGGATAAACATAAGGAGATCTACACGGAGATACATTATGATAAAGTTGTCAAAATACAAAGAGATTAATTTGAAAGCAGCAAAAGAAAAGCAACTCATCGCAACAAGGGGTCCTCAATAATATAACACCTGGTACCTTCTCAGAGACCGAGGAAGCCAGATGGCACTGGGATGACATATTTAAAGTCTTTAAATATCTATCAATCAATAATCTTATATCTGGCAAAACTATCCTTCTAGAATGAAGAAAAAATTAAGATATTTCCAGATAAACAAAACCTGAGGGAGTTTATTACCTTAGACCTACCTTCCTTATAAGAAATGCTAAAGGCAGTCCTTCAGGCTGAAATGAAAGGACACCAGACAGTAACTCAAAGCCACAAGAAGAAATAGAGAACATTGGTAATGTAACTTTGTAGGCAAACATATAAGCCAGTATTTTTGTACTTTTGATTTGTAACTCATCGTTTTCTCTTATGATGTAAAAGACAAGTGCATAAAAATGATGATTAGAGATCTATGTTAATGGGAAATGCATACAGACATGGAAGGGAGGGGGATCTGTAGGAGCCGAGTGTTGGCACACTACGAAAACAAAGTTGGGACCATTCGAACTAGATAGTGATGAGTTTAAGATGGTAATTGTAACTCTCAAGGTAACCACTAAGAAAATAACTTAAAAAATACACAAAAAGAAAAAAAATAAGGGAGTCAAAATGGTTTTCTATGAAAAAAAAATCAATAATTACTTTAAACGTAAGTGGATTAAACTCTCCAATTAAAAGGCAGAGCTGGGCATATTGCATAAAAAGAAAGCATATCCATCTATATGCTGTTTATAACAGGCTCATTTCAGATATAGAGACAAAGAAGTAGAAAATAAAGGAATGGGAAAAGATATTCCCTGCAAATAGTAACCCAAAGAGAGCTGAGAGGGCTATATTATTTTCGGATAAAATAATCTTTCAGTCAAAATGTTATAAGCGATAATAAGGACATTACGTATTGCTAAAATATTTAATCCAGCAAGAAGATATGACAATTATAAACAGATACACACCTAACAAAGAAGCCCCATCACACGTGTAGCAAAAATAGACAGAATTGAAAGAAGAAATAGATATTTCACTTACAGTAATGGTTAGAATAAGCAGATAGAAAACCAACAAGGAAACAGGATTACAAACCAATCAAATGTAACAGATATATACAGAACACTGTACCTAAAAACAGCAGAATACATGTTCTCAAGAAGACATGGAACATTCTCCAGGATAGATCACATTTTAGGCCACAAAACCAGTCGTAGCAATGTCAAAAGATTGAATTCATACAAAGTCTCTTTTCTGATCACAATGGAATAACACTAGCAGTCCATAACGGAAGGAAAACTGGAAAATTCACAAATATGTGGAAATCAAACACACTCTTAAACAAACAATGAGTCAAAGAAGAAATCATAAAGGAAATTAGAGGATACTCTGAGATGAATGAGAAAAGCACAACATTCCAAAACTTATGGGCTGCAGAGAAATCAGTGTTGGGAGGGAAATTTATAGCTGTAAATGTCTATATTAAAAAAGAAGAAAGATCTCAAATCAATAACCTAACTGAATAACTGTATACCTGAAAGAAGTAGAAAAAAGAAGAAGAAACTAAACCCTAATCCAGCAGAAGGAAGGAAATAATAAAAGTTAGAATAGGGATAGACTAGAGAATCAACAAATGATAGAGAACATCGAAAAACTAAAAGTTGGTACTGTGAAAAGATCAACAGAATTGATAAACCTTTGGCTAGATGACTTAGGAAAAAAAAAAGAAAGAAGACTCAAATCACTAAAATCAAAAATGAAAGGACAAATATGAATGGTTCCACTTCACTATATCTTGAATGGGCAAATCTATAAAGACAGAAAAAGTAGAAGAGAGTTATTGCTTCACGTGCAGAGTTTCTGTTTGGGGTGATGAAAAGGTTCTGGAAATAGCGGCGATAGTTACACAATATATGAGTTCACTTGATGCCTCTGAACTTGAATGCTTTTTAATAGTTAAAATGGTAAACTTTTATGTTATGTCTATGTTATCACAAGACAAGACTTTCATGTTTGTCTGGCTCGGAGATGTGCTCCCTTGCTGGCTTTGAAAAAGCAGGCCTCCTATGGAATGAGCCACATGCTGAGGGGGTGAGGGAGGGCCCCCAGCCTCCAGCCAGCGAGGACCTGAGCCCATAGGTCTGGTGGTGACCTTCAAGGAACTGAATGCTACCGATAACCAGGTGAGCTTAGAAGCAGATCCTTCTCCAGGCGAGCCTCGTGGGGGGAGGTGGTCCCCGCCCACACCTTGATGAAGGCTCCGGGAGACCCCGAAGCAGAAAACCCAGCTAGGCCATGTCCCGGTGTGTGTTTTAGACGATGAAATTCGTGGTGATGTTGTTAAGAAGTGAGTAACTCTGTGTCGCGAGCAGTATTGTGTCAGTGACTTTCCTGACTTGTCTGATAATACACCTTGGAAAACTATTGATTCCGTTACAGAATGCTCCAGATCATTCTCCTAAACCACTGTTCATATATTTCACGGTGCGATGAAAGACCATTTTCGCCATTACAAATAATGCCGCCAACCACAAAACCCAGACATACAGTTAGTTGCATCTGTCGTTCGAATATCAGCATCACTTGCTGTGCAAAGCGCCTGTGCTGAGTTGTGCTCGAAGCAGGGCCTGGGGACATCTCTTTCTCTGTAGCCCCTGGTTGCATGTCATTGTCATCTTTCCTCCCAGCCTGAAACTCCTTGAGGGCACGGAGCACCACCTTCACATCTGTGAGCCCCAGAGCTCAGCGGGTACGTGGGACAAACCCACTGAGATGTAAGCATCCTTTTTTCTCTGCCGATACCTATTTCTTAACAGCTGGGCTGCTGCATCCAGAGCCCACCAGCGACAGCCTCCTGGCCCCAGTGCTTTGGACCCCAGTGGGACCCTGGGAGTTGAACACTGCAGCTTAAATGGGACACTGCTGGTGCCAAGGTGACAAGCCAAAACTGCTCAGGGAAAGCGGATGCTATGTCTTGCAAAAGCTGGCGCTCTGCAGAGGAGCAGAGAGATGGGAGAGAGAAAGGGAAAGAGGAGAGGAGTGGCGAGCACACTCCCATGAGTCCTGGCTCCCCTTCTGTCTGCAGCGTGCCCCGCTTTCTTTGGGGGAGGATCGAGGTTTCTGCTCCTTGTAATCAAAGGCTGCCTGCGACGAAGAGCTGCTCACGGCTTCCTGAAGGAACTGGGTTGTGCTCTGGGGGCTCTGGGAGTGCTGAGCTGGGGTCTCCCGGCGACCCAGGAGAAAGGCCGGGCGTAAGGTGGGGGTCTCCCTCTTCTGTGCATTTCCATTTTCTGGCTCCTGGGTCTCCCACACGGGCTCAACCCCCTCAGAGCCCTCTCTCTGTTCGCCTGGACATCTTCGGACCTGCCTCCCGCCCGCAGTTCCTGTCGCACTGGGTGATGCCGCCGTCAGCAGGTGGAGCCAAGCCCCCGCCGTGTGCCCGGCTCCGTGGGGCACAGAGAGCTTACTCATGGAGAGTGCCACGCTGGGTGACTCTGGTGTTTTATGTCTGTCCGGAGGTGCCAGTGTGAGTTTTGGAGCCAGAGGGGCTGGATTTAAAGGCTGGCTCAGCCCTTCCCTCCGTGTGGCCTTGGACAAACCACCTCACTTCCTCGCCCTCAGTTTCCCCACCTGGGAAAGGGCATGAAAGCCTTTCCCGGGGCCAGGGCAGGGGGAGTGCTACTCCTGCTGAACTCCTCCCTGTCCTCGGGAGGACTGAGCACCCCCAGCTCTTCCTCCTCCTCCCCTTCATCAGGGGTCTCGCCTCCCCGGCTCGCCCTCACCAACAAAGAAATATGCTCCGGGATCTCTCTCTATGTTTAAAAATCCCTTCTTGGCCCCCTGTCCACCTGCGCCCACTGTCCTGTCCCTCCCTCCATCCTGGAGAAAGCTGTGGGAAGGGTCTTCTGTGGCCGCTGTCCACGTGCTCACCTGCCTCTCATCCCTAGCACCTCCCTCCCCGCCTCGCCCCCGGCCACTGGACTGTGCCCAGGCCGTCCTCACTGAGGCCACCAGAGACGTGTGTGCCTGGCCTACACGAGCAGCCACTCCTTTGTCCTTCCCTACGCAGCCTTCGGCCCCATCCAGGGCTGTCCACCTCCTCCTTCCCGGATTCCAGGGAGCCACAGTCCCCTGCGGGGAGAAGACGCCCCTCCTCTCCCCTCCAGGGCTCCGCCTCTGAGCGCTGTGCACTCGTGGTCCAGGCTAGTGGTGGCCGCACTCCCCGACCTTCCCGCCTCGGGCCACCTTGCCTGGTCCCCGGCCCCCAAACACCATCTCTACGCCGCCGATGGCTCCTGGTTTGTCTCTCCCGCAGGACCATCCTGAATGCTATACCCGTGCGCTTGACAGACAGCTCCGCCTCAACCCATCCTCAGGAGGAAGGCTCTCGCCCACATCCCCCCAAATCCTCCCATACGCCCCCCATCGGGAGGCAGAGTTGCCTACCGTGGTGAGCGCGGGAGCTTGGGAGAGTCCCAGCCCCCTACCATCTGTGTGACATCGGGTGGGTTCACTCACCCCCCCCGGCCTCAGTTTCCCCTCTGTGAGCAGAGGTGACGATGGGTACCACCTCAGAGGGCTGCAGTGAGGACTAACTGAATTAACACAGGACGTGCTGAGACTAAGGACGTACCACTCCCCTCCCCCACCCCATCCCAGATCAAGCCGAAAACGTGGGCCCCCCCCCCGCTTCTGCCATGTGCATGGGGGTGTATGTAAAGAGGCAGTGCAAGTCCGCTTCCAGACACGTCCCCAAGGTCGCTGGCTTCTCGCCATCTGCGTGGCCACTTCGAGGTCCACACAGCACCGTCGCTCCCAGAGACGGCTGCCCCCGAGCCCCCTCCCATGTCACCACCAGGTCGGGCGTTTGCTCACGGGGTCTGAGCTGCCACTCTGCCTCGCTTCCTTCCCTTCCCTTCCCTTCCCTCCTCCTACTTTGCACTCTGGAAGTGTTCACACACGCACAAGCGGAGGTGGAGCCCGAGCCACCAACCGCGTCCAGCCGGGAGCTGCAGAGCGCCGCCTAGCGCCGGCGTCACCTGTGCGAAGGACAAAGCTTCAGCGCCGCGAGATAAGTGTTCGGCCCGCGATCGGGTGACGTCATTCCTTCACTCAGAACCGTCCCGGTCCCCCACGTCCTCACCCTGCCCCATGCTGGCCCGTGTCCCCCTCCTGTTCCCCTCACTCGCCAGGCCCCTCTCTGCGCTGGGGCTCTGCGGTCACTCCCTCGTCCCAGACCCCCGATGTCACCGGTGTTTCAGGGATGCCTGTGTCTGGCCACGTGGGTTCTCAGTTCACGTTTGGACTTTTCCCTGACTGCGGGGAGGGGTCTGTGCAGGGGAGCACCGAGATCTGGGTTCTATTTGAATTATATCCTCGGGCTGGCTGCTGTGTGCAGGGTGAGTGGCGGGTGGGGGTGGGTGAGCAGGGAGACCGCAGTCGGAGATAATTAAACGAGATGATGGCTGTAAGACGCTCAAAGTCTTCTGTGTAGTACGTTCTCAATAACATAAAATAGCTCTTATCAGTCCCAGTGCTGGAGAGGCGGCCCCTCTTATTTTGAAGCTAAGTCGTGGGCATGAGAATTGTGGCTGAGCGGGGACGCGGCTTGCCCCCAGTGACGGAGCTGGCTGGTTTGGGGACATGAGCACAGAGATCCGCACGAGTGGCTACTGCATTGTCCCTGAGCTCCTGGCTTCTCTCTGGCAGGGAGACACAGGCCTAGGGACATAATTCCATGGAGAACACTGCCCCACAGTGGATGAGGCCCAGCCCCGGTCTAGGGGCACTGAGGGGTGAGTTCTTCCAGTGTGGAGTAGCCAGGAAGGCTTCTTGGGGGAGCTGGGCTGCAGGGATTCCCCGGGGGGAAGTGTTGGGAGGTGAGGAGGGTGAAGGGAAGGACCCCATGTCTCCCGCAGGACAGTGCGCTGGGTGAGAGGAGGCTGGAGGGAGCCTTAGCCACCAGGGGGCGCCCTTGGACTTCCCTGGAGGGGTTTGTGGGGAGGGGAGATGCTGGTGGCCCCAAGAGGAAGCCAGCCTGGCAGGGGGGTGACTGACTGCGGCTGCGGCCCCAGAGAGGGGGTGTCCACTCCCCATGCTGCCTGTACTGCTCCACGGCCAGCGTTTGAAGACAGACAGACAGAAAGACCTGGGCTGAATCCTGCCCGCCGCTTGCTGGGAGGGTGACCTTGGGCAAGTGATTTGGCCTCCGCATGCCTCAGTTTCCTCACTGAGGGGAAGAGAGCCCTTTGGGGGCCACGTGGACTCTCGTCCCTCGAAGAGGCCCGCGCTCCCCACCCCAGGTGTCGGGGCTGCTCCGGGCACTGACCGGCCACCGCCCAGCAGCCGGAGTGGAGAGGCTGGGTCCCCTCCGCTGGACAGCCTCCCCGAGCTCCCCAGGCGGGGCAGCGGCCAGCCCCGTGTGCTCACCTCTCCCCGCCCCCCCTGTGCTGCTCACACGTCACCCACACACTGCGAGCTCCTGGGGGCCAAGGGGGTGGCTTCCCCCGTGAATCCCCGGGTGACTGGCAAACAGTGGGCATCTGACACATGTCCAGTGGACGCATGCTGAGTGGGACTCTGCTGCAGGCCTGGACTGGCTGCCTGGTCACTGCAGTGTGGTGGCCTGCGAGGCAGGGGACAACCTGGGGCTCAGACCTGCAGGCCCCTGGATTTGGACAGGCCCGCATGGGGGGCTCTCCGTGGGCACCACCTCCTGTGAGCTCTGGGGAGCCCAGCTCTCACCCTCGTGCTCCACTGGGCCAGGCCCCGCCGGGAGGTCCGCCTGACCTGGAACAGGCAGAGCAGCCCCCGATGCTGAACTTGACCGGGGGTGTCATGAGTCTGAGATACCTGTGGCCCACCAGGGGAGCCAGTGACGGTGCATGACTGGGACCAGAACCCCCAAGGAGAGAAGGATGGGGAGTGTGACCAGTTCTCAGGGGACGAAAGGACTTGGGAGTCCCTGGCTGGGGCACAGGGACAAATAGGCTCCGTGACATCCCACGCCTGCATTGTTTGGGTGTAGGGGTGGCAGCAGAGGCCACTGGTCACGAGCTGAGCCAACCCTGCGGGTTGGCCCTTGTCCAGTCTGAGAATGAGTCCAGGGCCCTGGCTCCCGGGTTAGATTCAACCAGCCAGGGCACAAAGCCTGCCTTTCACAGGCGGGGCCAAGCCAGGCTGCTGGGTGACAGTCATGCCCTACAGCCCCTCTCTACCCTGGAGAGCAGAGCGTCCTGTCCCGGGACAGGGCTGCAAGCCACCTGGAGCTCGGGACTGAGGCTGACAAGCCAGGGGCCGGAACTACCACGTTCCCGGCCACCGCCAGCGCCGTCCCCGGTGCTCGCACGGGCACATGGGCTCAGGTAACGTGTGACGGCATCTAGGGGAGGGAGAAGCAGGAGGGCTCAGGCCGGTGGGGCCCCGCTGTCATGCTGTGGTGCCCACATCAGGCTCCAGGGAGCAAGGGTCAGGGG
This sequence comes from Macroglossus sobrinus, assembly GCA_004027375.1. Classification (NCBI taxonomy): domain Eukaryota; kingdom Metazoa; phylum Chordata; class Mammalia; order Chiroptera; family Pteropodidae; genus Macroglossus; species Macroglossus sobrinus. Next base: position 22,351 of record PVKZ01006072.1, read on the forward strand.
AAAGGGCTGCCAAGGCTGAGAGTGGGCAGCTCTGGGCCTACGAGCGAAGCCGGACACGGCAGACCCCCAGGGCGTCAGTGACGGACACCGGCGCCCAGCTGTCACAAACACCAACCCCGTCACGTGTGCCGACGGTGGCGGGGACAAGGCCCGCACAAATGCGGGGACAGTCTGAATGGAAAGCAGTCACTGCTTTAATTCTGGCCACGATCTGACACCCCGGGGTCCACCCCCCGCCACCACCCTGTGGCCGAATCACTGCCTGCTCAGTCCCCATCGCTTACAAAAATAAATATGAAAAAGCAGCAACTCTTCAGTGACCGTGGAAGTACCCTGACAGTGAGCGGACGTGCCGAAGCTTCGGGCACGACCCCTGAATTGCACCGAAGAATCTGGAAGCACTTGGTTTGGTCTCGGGGACGGCGGAGGCGCCGCCCCTCACATTTCGGAGTCCGCGTACATCCCGTTGATTAGGTAGTCCACCTGCGTGTAGCCCTTCTTCCTGTAGCTCTCGTAGGCCTGCAGGGCGAACAGAACCAGCACCGCCAAGAAAAGCGTCACCCCGAGCAGGAGCACCGCCAGCAGCGAGCTTCTGTTCACCGACAGCATCAGGGGCCTGGTGGTGGCCACCAGGTACTGGCCTTGGGTGCTGAGCGGGCACGCATCCGTGGCTGGCACCTTGGAGTCCCCCGAGTTTCCGGGGGTCGGCTCGGTGGGTGCAGTCCCACCTGTGGCTTCGGGCTGGCCCTGCTCCGGGGCCTGGGGCGTGCCTGGCCCAGTGGGCCCCCGGGAAGATGGAGCAGGGCTCGGCTGGGTCGTGGGGGACGTGGCCCCCTCCTGAAGGGTCGGGCTGGCATGAGGCACTGTGGTGACAGCTGGCCCCTCGGCTTGTGACTTGGTGGAGGTCCCCACTGTCGTGGACACAGAAGTCACAGAGGGAGGTGTGTTCACGGAGGGGGCTACGGGCTTGTCTGTCACAGGCCCCACCGGGGCTATCTGGATGGCGGGGCCCTGTGTGGGCGCGTTAAGTGTTCGGGGGCTGCTGGGGGTCCCGGGGCTGGCTGTGGAGTGGCCGGGTGTGTGCTCCGAAGGGCTCCGTGTGCCCGCGGGGTGGCTCGCGTTCGCCGCAGTGGCGGCAGCCGTCGGAGGCGTGGGTCCCGGCTGCGTGCTGTCCCTGGACGCTAACGGGCCAGGCGAGCTGGGCGCCGGCGGGCCTGGCGGGCCGGGCGAGCCGGGAGGGCCGGGCGAGCCGGGCGAGCTGGGTGCTGGCGGGCCTGGCGGGCCGGGCGAGCCGGGAGGGCCGGGTGAGCCTGGAGCAGCCATGGAGGGCGGAGCCGGCTGCACCGACGTCGGGGCCCGTGGCGACGTCGGAGCCCCTCGCGCGGGCCCCCCGGAGGTCGAGAGGTCAGGCATGCCCGTCGTGGCTGCCGAGGGGCCCATGTGCGTCCTGGGAGCGGTGCCGGGAGCCGTCCCCGCGGTGACTGCAGCGCGGCCGGTGTCGGCTCCCGCGGTCCCTCTGGCCCGCGTGGCAGCGGAGGGTGTCGCCGTGCTCACTGCTGCTTCGGACGTTTTGTTGAAGAGGCTGGCAGTGGTCGCCCCAGAGGCGTGTCTCCTGGCGGACCGATCCCGCGTCCCGCGGAGGAGGACGTGCCCTTGGAGTCAGAAAGGGGACACGGACACCGTCACTTCCAACGCCGCGCAGGGGGGCTGTTCTGAGACGCGAGGAGGGACCCCGGCGTGGCTGTGCCTGTTCCCTCCTCCCAGGGACAGGATGGGGCGGGGAGGGATGCGTGCGCAGACTCCCTCTGCTCCCGCCGCGGACGCACGCGGCCCTCGGATTGTAAAGCCCCTTTGCCCTCCCTAAACCCCGAGCCCACCAAAGGCGTCCGAGCTTCACCTCTGACCCCATTCCCCACACGCGGACGGAGGGCAAGCCTGCCGTCACAGGTGGGACGCAGCATGAAAACCCATTGAGCACACACCTGGGATAAACTGTTCCCCAGGTATTCCCACCGTAAATGAATTCTCGATTTTACAGAAACAGGCTTTGCTGCAGGAATTCCTGGAGCTGGCCAGGGCCTGGCGCAGAGCAGAAGCACAATTAAATACATACGTGGTCTCCCCAGCGAAGACCAGGTTTCTAGGAGAAAGGTTCTGCAGGGCCAAGCAAGCGACCCTCTCGGGGGGCCCAGAGGCCCAGTCCCGTTGGGGGCTCCCTACCCGGCCTGGGCCTGGAGCAGCTCAGCCTGATGGCTATCCCAGCCCAGCGGCCGGAGCGTTCTCGGGCTTACAGACCCGCCTCGGGCTCAGGGCAGTCACGCAGGGCAGGGTCCTCACTCACCTGGATCCCGGGGTGCCACTCGGCATTCAGACAAGGACAAGGAGGAAATGCAGACGAGCACCAGGGCTGCCCACATCCTGCGAGGGAGCCGGGAGCAAGGCCGGACGGGCCCCGGGGCTCCCAGCGGGCCGCGCTCCGGCGCTGATGACGCGCTGCTGCTGCCCGGCCGCGGGACCTGGGGTCAGAGAGGTCACATGGTCAGTAACGCAGGGCCCGACGGGGGTACTGGGCACGGCTTGACTTTAAACTCTCCTGTGGACCTGTGTGTCGTGTGCAGGCTGCTGCGGGCGAGTTATGTGACATCAGGCTGCACGTGGCTTAACTCCCTTTTCTGGCTCACACGGGTGCCTCAGACCCAACGCAGGTGGTCCCCAGGCTGGCCTGGGACCACGCAGTACCCTACTCCGTCGTGCTGGTGATGTGTCAGCAGCGACATGGCCCCAGTCCCTACTCCAGGCTGGAGAAACTAGACCCGTGGCCAGGCACAGGGGCCGCAGAAGCAAACGCAGGGCAGACCCCAGGCACCCGTCCTCACTCGTCACCTGGCTCGACTTTGGTGGCCAAACCCCAGGAACACGGGCTTGCGGCTTTGTGTACGTGGACACTGTTCCGTGGTCCCCAGGGTGAGTCTCCGTGGCGGGTGGGGACCTGCAGCACTGGATGTTGTCTTAAGGACACTGCTTGCTTCCGGGTTTCTGGAAGGGTCGCCATCCGTTAACTGCTGACCACGGGCCCGGTTTTTGTTGGCAATGTGGGTAAATCTGACATGACTGGGCCTGGTAGGCAAGCCTGGCAGCTACGTGGAAACTCTGTGCTTTAAATACTTTCCTCGCCAATTGTATCGAAATTTTAGAGATGCCTCCTTTGGGGAGAGAAACGAAACGCTATAGGCAGACTTCTGAGTTCCCTATCTGTGTTGTAGCCTCACTGTGGGTGTAGATGCTGACCCCTCACACTGCCCTCCCTAACAGTTAAGCGCACACACTAGGCAGCCATCCGCACGCACACGGGGTCGGCAGGCGAGGGGACAGAAACGCACAACCCCTTCCCCGCTGGAGAGGGCCCGAGATGGGCCAGGGTCCCCAAAGGGCCAACGCCTTCTAAGAAACACTGCCTGCCGGGGGCCCGGCCTCACCCTGGGAAGGATTTTGGCCCCCCGCCTATTCGGGAGTGTCCCGACTTTCCTATCCTCTGCTCCCACACTGGACCGACCTGGGCATCCCCTCTGGTTTAGGGTCCCCTGCCTCCTGCCTCTCGGGGTCGGGGGGGCCCATCCATGCTGCTTCGCAGTCTCAGCCCCCAACTGACGCCTTCTGCTCCCTCCTCTCCTACTCCTCTCCCGTGTGGACTAAAAAGGGGTCCCAAACTAACCCTGACAAGCTCAGGGGAGGCCGGCATGGCGGCCCCCACAGACTCAGACCGGCAGTGACCACACGGGACAGAGGCTGTCACAGCCCAGGCCCATGGTTTCCTCGACACAGGCCCATTTGTACCCCAAGCGAGACTTTCTGTCGTCTTTTTGCACCTTAGATAACACGCCTTTGAAATATCAGCGAGATCCCCTTCCCCAGGCCCCCACCCCTCGAGGGCACAAGCGCTGGCATGTTGCGGGGGGATTCTGGAACGGAGAGACGGGACCCCGAGGCTGCGGGCAGAAAGCAGTGTTTACCGAGGCCGGCACCGGCCCAGCGGACTCTCATCCGAAGGCTGAGCCCCGACTGGAATGGAGGGAACAGATCTAGGCTGTCTTGTACTCTGCACACACACACACACGTGCGCGCACACACGCGCGCGCGCGCACACACACACACACAGAGCCACAGACATTCCGTGTGAGGAAGGAGACACTGATTGGCTGCCAGGCTGTAAGGAACCTGGCTCCTCTGTTTGAGCAGGTGTCCGGACTGCCACATTAGCTGCTGGCAGGAGAACCCCGGGGGCTGGGGGTGGCCACCAGAACCTGTTGAAGCAGGAAACGGCCAGGCGGGTCAGGCTGCCACGGTGCCCCTTTGATGCCCGGACTCAGGGCTGGGTCAGAGGGCGTCATCTCCCTCTTCTGGTTCCTGGTTTAGGGGCTGGTTCTTCCAACTTCTGGGTTCTAGCCTCAGGCGGCCTTTAGCTGATCCCACGTTTGCGGGCTCTGGGGCCCAGGAGACGGCGTAGGCTCAGGCGTGGTCGGGCCACGCAGCCGTTGGCCAGTTTCTCCGACGGCTGGGCCCTCCGCGTGGTCGTGGACCTTCCCCCAGCTTGAGGTCCGTCGCCAGCACGCCCAAGTTTCCCCTAAGTTTCTGGGTGCTTGGCAGGATCTGACCTTTATGCACCCCATCCGGTCCTGGACTGCCCAGTGAGTGCAGAGCATGGCGTTTAGGGCACAGCCTTCGGGCAGGCCGGTCACGGAAGTGACGCCGGTGGCAGTGCGGGGCCCGGCCCTGGACCTTCGCGTGCACTGGGTACGAGGGGAAGAGGAAGCGGGGGGACTGGCGCCCCACATGTGGCAGAGCAGAAGGGAACGTCTTCACGGGGGGCCATCCTGCAGGGACGCCACCCTCAGGCTTCGCCTGCGTGTGACTGGTCAGCGTCCGGGGTGACCAAAGTGGGCCGCCGTCTTCCCCTTGGGCACTCAGTGTTTCCTTCCGGAGGGTGGCCTCGAGGGGCTTGGAAGAGTCTGGAACACACCCCCACTCCGCAGCAGCGGGTTTGAGTCTGCTGTGATGGATCCGGGGTGTCCCTTCAGTGACCTTCCCTGCAGCGGGGGTGGACAGAGGGACGGTAAAGGGGTCTCCCCGCAGGGGCTTTCGGGGCTGAATGCTGTTACTCCTCTACCCAGAGTCTCCCGGCTTAAGGGATGAGCCTCCGTGGTTACGCTGACAGGGGGCCTCTCCCCCACCCATCGGCTGGGAGTCTGGAAGGTGGTCCCTAGGGCCGGAAGCTGTCGTCTCAGAGCCAACGCACCGATTTCCTCGAGGTCCCCTTGTCCTCTGATGAGGGGACGTGGCCGCCCATGCAGGATCTCGTAGGGGGAGAACCCAGTCTTCTCGGTTGGAGCCGACACGATTCTTAATAGTGCCACGGGGAGGACTTCGTCCCAGTGTAGACGTGTCTCCTGACACAGTTTTCTCAACTGAGTCTTCGGGGTCCTGTTCGCGCGTCCCACCTGTCCCGAACTCTGTGTCGACAGGCGGTACGCGATTTCCAGTTAACATTTAAACTCCTGGCCAGCAGCTGCACTGTTTCTGCTACAAAGGCTGGCCTGTCATCCGAGCCAGTGGTAACTGGTGGCCAAATCGTGGACCGATCTCTCGGAGGGGCGGCCTGGCTGCCGGTCGGGCCTTCTCAGTCCGGGTGGGGGACGCCTCTGAGCACACAAGGACCAAGAGACACGCGAGGCCCCGAGATTGAGGTGTTTCAGTGGTCACTTCGAGCTCCTCAGAGGGGGTGCCACCGACACTCTGGACCCCCGCGGGGCACACGGCCCTGGCCCGGGGCTGCTGCGGGCACAGACTTGGCACCGTTCACATACTGGTCATGAGATGCTACAGAGCCGGGGGACGCAGAAATACCAGCCCAGAGAGGGTTCCAGGGCAGTGCGACCCAGGTGAGTCCTTTGGTGAAACTGTTTGACACGAGCCAGGGCTAGGGTCCCAGGGACTGTAATTCACCCATCCTTGAACTTCCACCACCCAGCGGGGTCTTCCCCTCTGAGGTCTTAAACCAGGCTGCTTCTTGAGGCGAGTACTTGGGGTCCCATTCGGCTGAGGGGCTGGGAAACAGGGGAGCAGTGAGAGCCGTAGGGCTGGCCGTCTTCTGGACCGCTGCCCGTGTGGCAACATGGTATGCCCTGTGGTGGCCCCGGGCCGTTACAGTGTCCCCTTCTGTGGTGTCCTCTGCAGTGCATGACGCTTTCTCGGGAGCCCACACAGCATCTAAGAGTTCTAGAATTTCCTTTCCATGTTTTATCTTTTTCCCCCTGAATTGATTAGACCCTTCTCTCTGTACAGGGCTCGCCGTACAGGGCGGGTGGTGAGGCACGGAGTCAGGGTTCGTGTTTGCCCACACTCCCGCTGCCAGCGGGGGGCTGCGGGTCAGGGTGACGAGCTCTGCCTTCCGAGCCGACGTTCCCTGAGTCCGAGGCTTTGCCCCAGTAGCAAAAAACGAGGTTACTACCGCGTGGCCCGCAAGACGCTCACTGCCTGGCGAAGCTGCTGCTGTCGCACACCTCATCGGGGCTTTTGAGGGGCTGGTCAGGCAGGTCCGGTTATGACCTGTCCCACCCGCAGCATGGTGGCCGGATGTAGGGTCCACACTACTCCCAGGTGGATACGTGGGTTCTCACACAGCATTCCTTGGTATGTGGACATCTGGGCATTGGTGAGCCAAGAGTGTCCTTTATATTTTAGTAAGTCCAGGATGAAATGGGGGACCTGGACTGTCACCTCTTGTCCTAGAGTCCACCTGACTGCTTCTGACACAAGGAGAGCGGCTGCTGCAAGTGCCCGCAGATAGGTGGCCGGCCCTGGGCGACAGCCAAGCTGTTCGGAGAGGTAAGCCACGAGACGGTGCCAAGGTCCTGGCAGCTGGGCTAAGGCCCCCACTGCGATGCCCGTGCGCCCACATATGTACAGATTTCTTCAAAGGCCTTCTGGCGTGTAGATTCCCAGAAGAGGGGCTCCCATTCCCCCCGCTTTGTGGCTTCCTAGAGGGGTTTGGCCACGACGGAGAAATCAGGACTCCAGATTCTGCAGAAGCCAGCTGCTCCGAGGAGCTCGCGGGCTTGTCGCCGGGCAGAAGGGAAGGGGGCTGAGCAGACCGGGTGTTTCCTTTCTGGGCCGAGTTGGCACTGTCCCTGTGACAGGTGGAGGCCGAGGTATCTGACTCTTTCTTGGCAGATCTGAGCCTTCCCTTTAGAGACCTTATAGCCCGCTTCCCCTGAGGATGCTGAGAAGTAGACGCGTTCCTTCCATGCCTTCCTCACGGGCCTTTCCTGCTAAGAGTCATCATCTACGTACCGGAGTGACGTACAGCTGTGCAGGTCTGCCGGGAAGGCTCGAGCTGTCCCAACGATGGCCGGGGAGTTCTTGAACCCGAGGCAGCTGTGTCCACGCCGACTGGCCCTTGTCTCCGCTTTCAGGGTTTCCCCAGTGGAAAGCAAAGACTGGCTGACTGTGAGGAGCCAGGCGGATGCGGAAGGCGTCTCTGAGGACCAGACAGGTGAAACAGGCTGCCTCGGTGGGGATGAGGCCTAGGGGCGTATATGGATTGGGGACGACAAGGTGCGGGGTGACAGTCGCCTGGCTCCCTGCCTGTAAGTCTTGGACTGGCCGGCAGTCATCGGTCCCTGGCTTCTGAACCAGCAGGAGAGGCGTATTCCAGGATGATTGGCAGTGACGGAGAACTCCACACTTCAGAAGTCTCTCTAAGTGTTTCGGAGCCCCACCTGTGCCTTCCGGGGGAGGGAACACTGTTTCCGGCGGGCTGGCCCAGCTCCTGGTTGTACTCCGCCACCACGGGGGGAACGTGCGTGTCGGGCCGTTCCTGGAGGGCTGTCTTCAGCCCACACTCCGGGCACTTGGAAGGGGAGCTCGGGTCCCTCCTGGGACCCTCCTAGGTGACTACAGAGGTGCCACTCTTCTCCTTGGGGAACCGTGAGCGACCTGATCCTTGCTTCTGGCGTCCCCAAGGTTGGCCACGTGAGTCAAAGGTAATCTGAGCCTGGAGTTCTCCTAAAAGGTCTTGTCCCATCAGTGCCACGGGGCAGTTGGCAGACATAGGAGCTCGTGGAGGACTTCTCATCTTCCCAGCTAGCACCGGTGGGGCTGCACGAAGGGGTGATGGACTCTTCCCCTGGGGGCTCCATAATGGGAGTTTGTCTTTGAGAAAAGGGGCCCACAGGCCGAGTTCAGCCCCAGTGTCAACCATAAAGCCGACAGGTGGGCCCCCGACTCTCATTTGGACTATAGGCCCCTGGAGGCCCCGCAGAAGGCAGCCCGGTCTGGCCGAGTCATCTCTGAACCCTTCCAGGGCAGCAAGGCCGACAAGGTCATCCCTGGTGATAGGTGAGCCGGGTGACAGCGCCCCTGCACTACTTGGTTGTGTCTTCGGGGGCCGGGAGCTGCCGATGGCCCACCTGGTCGCTGGGGACACTCGTTCTTCCAGTGGCCCCGCTGGCAGCAATATGCACATCGGCCTTGTCCCAGTCTCGTTTTCGTGGCGGAGGGTTCCCCCGACCGACCTCCCCGCTGGTTCTGTCCCCCACTTTGTGAGGCACTTCTAAGGGGGCCCAGACCACTCTACCAGAGCAGCTGCAAGCAGGTCAGCTTCCTTCGTCATCTTCCGGTCAGCCCCTCGGCGGGCCTCTTGGAAGCGACGGACGAAGACCTGGGTCGCGACTTCAAGGAGCTGGCTGACCTCCATGCCAGCGAAGCCTGCCAGTTTGTGCAGTTCGCGCCGAATGTCCCCCGGGACCTGCCCGACAGAGGCCGCGAGGACCATCCTCTGGTCGTCGGTCTGGGTCACAGCGGCTGTCGAGGCGGCATGCCTCACAGAGCCTCTCGCAGAACTGGCTTGGACTCGCCTCTGGTCCCTGGAGGACCTCTGAAGTCTGGCTCTTATCCTTGACATTCTAGCATCTGAAGTCCCCTGTCGTCACTGGGGTCCCACTGCAGGTCCCCCTCAGGAAACTGGTTCTGGGCGTAGGTTTGCATGTTCAAGGTTCCTTCCGGGGCATGTCCCTCTGGCCATTTCAAGGCGTCCTGGGTGACGTGCCGGCGCCCTTCGGTGTTGGAGAGGGTCAGGAGGAGTCGCTGGCCATCGGCCCACGTGGGTTTGTGCGTCTGGATGATCGATCGATCGGAGGTCAATCATGGCCTGAGGCTTCTCAGTGAAGGAGGGGGTGTGATTCTTCCAGTTTGGGGGATCAGTAGTGGTGAAGGGCTGATGGGTAAAGGTGCACCGGCCTCCCTGATCGTAATAGATGGGGCCCTGGGTCCCCCACAAAGGCAACTGAAGCGCTTCCCCTGACGGGAGACACCTTGGGCCGGGCTCTGGCAGGGCCGCAGGGGGTCAAGACAGGAGGTGGTGGCGAGTCGCTGGAGGCTGGCGTGCACAGGGTCCCGAGAGAAGTCGAAGGGGCCGGGGTGGACGGCTCGGAGGGAGAAGTCAGCTGTTCGGGGGCCTTCGGAAGGAGCGGATAAATGGGTGCGTGAGGCGGTGAGACCCCTTCTGCTGCTTCTGGCTCTGCTAACAACACAGGCTTCTTTTCCTTCAACTGACCTCGGGACGGCGCCAAGGCCCGGGCTAGGAGGACCCTATAGTTCTCCTCCAGGCAGACTCTCCACCAAGGGGGTCGGCTGCGAACCATCGCCTCCCAAGCATCAATATAAGGAAGAGAATGGGTCTGGGTGGCCAGGTTGACTGGTGATGACTCGAGAGACCTTTGTAATGATTTCTCTACTGAGAAACCCTTCTGCCAGCCACCCAACACCAAAGGAGGGCCAGTCGATCTCACAAAAGGTGCGAAGTTTCTGTGGGGTGAGTTTGACTCCACGGTCTCCTGAATAACCCTTTTTGAGATTATTAAACATACACCCTAAAGGTGTCTGTTCACTTTGTTGTCCACCCATCCTTCCACCTGTGGTCGACGTCGCACACACACTCAAAGATTCGCTTCGCCCGTCTCTGGCCACTCCCCTCGCGGGGATATTTCAGGCGCCTCTTAGCAAGTGGTGGGTCGTATACACCCCCGACTCGGATCACTGGAGTCGACTCCCCACGGAGATCCAGTGACACCACCCTAAGTCGTATGAGGTTCGTCACGGAACCAGGGGCTCACCTCTCACTTCGCAGACAGGCCTCGTCTCTGTCACACGCAAACACACACCAAACACACTCCACCCTCTGCCCTATGTCCCTGAGAGGTCACGGTTTCCTCTAACAAATGTACTCGGGTGACGCCGGGAGTTGATCACACCCCCCTTCTGTCCCTTAGCGGACAAGCTGTCCCTGGGACCCGGGTCCTTACCACTCAGTCGGGCGGTGCTCCTGGGCTGGTTCCTGCGCCTCTCCAGGTCCCGTTGTGCGTCTGGGGCGGCCGCCCGAGGTCACCGGAAGAGACGTTTCTCCCCTTATGGGCAAGGGGCCCGTTGGCGCGCCAAGCGGAGTCCGTGTCTCCCTGAGTCCTGGGGGCCGGACCCCGAAGACAAAGGAGGGGAAAAACCGCTGTCTCTGAATCCCGGATGAGCTCCCGGAAATGTTGCGGGATTCTCGAACGGAGAGACGGGACACCGAGGCTGTGGGCAGGAAGCAGTGTTTACTGAGGCCGGCACCGGCCCAGCGGACTCTCATCCAAAGGCTGAGCCCTGACTCTAACAGGGCGGACAGTTCTAGGCAGTCTCGTACTTTCCCAGACACACACAGCTAGCTACAGACAGTCCACATAAAGAAGGAGACCCTTGCTTGGCTGCCAAGCTATAAGGAAAGCGGTTTATCCATTTAAGTAGGTGTCTCCCTGGCGGGGATGGAGAGGGGGGATCAGGAGCTAACTGTTTAGTGCGGGAAATGGTCTGGCAGGGACAGGTTGCCCTAGCAGAGCAGGAGACCACAAGACCCATCATGGTCACCTAGTTCCCCGCACACCATCTCTGTGTGCTGTAAACGTTAGCTCTCCTGTACCCGCCCCTGTAAAAGAAGTATGCCTCTCTCCATTTTACTTTTTACGCAATCCCAGAGATTTTTCCACTTTGCTTTCTACCACCAGTGGGTTTCACGTGGCCCTCCGTAGGGCTCCTTCTTTGAGCCTGACGTATAAAAGAAGCTGCAAAACTGCCATTCTCCAGGGCACTCTCTCAATTTGTTGAGATGTCGCTGCCTTGGCAGTTGTCATCAGTTTGATTCAAATAAATGGGGAAAAATTACCTACACTTTTCTTGTGTCAGTTCTTACGTCGACACTTCCAACCCTCACTGTCGTGCACTCTGTGGCCCCATTCATCTTTGCTCGTCCTGTCCTCCGCCTCCCCTGCCTGCCCCCACCTCCCTCTCGCTCCAAGCCCGTGCGGGCAGCCTTGAGGACCGCTCTCCGGATGGCAGTGGACAGCACCGCGGGCCCCTTACCTGGGCACTGCAGGCCCGTGACGGGGACCTCGCAGGAAGCGCGCTCGGTCCGGTTGAAGACGTGGCCGGAAGCAGAGCAACGCGAGGACAAGCCACACTGCTCCAGGTCGCGGCCCCAGGTCGGCCCCTGGGCTGCCCCGGAAGTGACGTCGTAGGTGGGCGTGCCCGGGTTGAGCGGCAGCCCCGGCGCCTGGCGCAGGCGGAAGTGCGCCGGAAGTGAGGGGCGTGGTCTCTAGACCCCGCCCACCCCCTCGCTGGCTCCGGCCGCTGCTTGCAGGCGTTAGAAGTGGCTATTTCAGGCAGGTCTCTGGAGAAAGTGGGATAGTGGTCGCTCCTGGGTTCCCTCTTCCCCAGCTGTCGCGCTTCCCTGCGGCAACCAGCGTGTCAGGCTGGGGGCAGTTTCAGCTCAGACCCTTGGGGCTCCATGGCTCATAGGGGGCGGAGCTGGGGAGGGTGACCCTACCACATTCCCGCCCTCTTCAGACCAGATCCAGCCCCAGGGGGCGGAGACTGGTGTGGGGCGGGGCGGTTCCTATTAGTAGGTAATAGTAGGGATGGCAGTTTTACAACTCGCCAAACCTTGTGGTTGGTTTAATGATGTACCTTCAGATTTGGTGATTTAATCACTGTAATAGCACTGAGCTGCTTTGGCTCCATTTTTTGGATGCAGAAACTGAGACTCAAAAGTGTTTTGTAATGGTGAGACGCGAGATAACAATGGAGTGTGAGGTTATGCTTATTTCAAAGGTATGTTAACTTAGATGCACAAGAACAATGGACAGGGCTAGCTTAAGACAAAGAAACCTTTCACCAAAGAAGTTACCTGCGTGGGACGTGACTACTCACAATGACCCGCCCAGTTAAGAAATTTATGATCAGATCACCCCATAAGGTTACTTTTCGTAGAAACTTTCCTCTACACACGGGTAACCCAAAAGTCTTTATTTTCAGACAGTTTTACAACCTGTCCTGGGGTTATAAACTAAACCAGACACAGAACACTGAGGGTGTGCAAAGTTAGGATGGACTCACCATCTCTGAGCTCTGGGAACACCTGAAAGGCAATTTAGGGTCCTCACCACCCAACCCAGTTCAACCTCATAGTTTAAAGTTGTGTAAAACTTAACTCCGAAAAGTTTGCCGAGACCTAGGCCAGTTGGGAAGGTGTATGAAAGATAAAAATCCTTTTGCTTTGTGTTTGCTTTAATTTTCCAACTACTCAGATGGGACATGGGAAGTGCAGACTTTGTGTTCACAAGTGAAAATATACCCAAACATCCGGTTGTAATTCTATCTTTCCCTTCTTCAAAAATGGATGCCTATAACCGTGAGTTCATTCCCTTCTTGGCAAAATAGGAACAATTTTTACTCCTAAGGGTGAGATTACAAAGATAATTACAAAGATAATTACAACCCTTCTTCTCAAGGATCTCATAGTCTAGAGCAGGGGTCTGCTCGTTTTTTGCTTTTATAAATAAAGTTTTATAGGAATACAGTCATGCCTCATTGTGTCTTGTCCAGCTGCTTTTGAACTACAGGGGCAGAGCTGAGTGGTTGCAGCACTGACTGTATAGTTCACAAAGCCTAAAATATTGACTGCCTGGTTCTTTACAGAAAATGTTTGCCAACCCCTAGCCTAAGATGTTGCTACGTGGAAATAATCTTGCCTAGATGGTCCAGAATACAGGGAAACATTCTTTCACAGGGAATCTTATAGATTTCCTTGGATTGGAGTCACCTGGAATTTAGTGCCTACTGAGCTCAGCTCTGGGAAATTGTATGGCAGCTTCTGGAGACTATTATGAAGAGTCAAACAGGGCAGGCCAGCTTCTCCTGATGGCACTGGATGAATTAAAGAAAAAGAAGGGTACACTTAAATCCTTAAGCTTTTGTCTCAGGGCACACACAGATCATCTCAGATGCTTTCCATGCAGAAATAACTAATAAGCTCAAAGCTTTGTTGAATCACAGTGTTATTTGAATTTAACTCTGGCTAGATTTCAGATGAAAGGGCTCTGTAGTGACACTGCCTGGCTTCCAACCCTGGCTCCTTCACTTGTTAGCTGAATGACAGCTGGCAAGAGGCTTAGACTAGACGCTCTGCGCCTCAGTTTCATCATACAGCCGATCCTCATGACTCACAGTGGTTTTGGTTAATCACGGTTCCGTGAGAACTGACTTAGTGAATAGTGAACCATTACTCCTGGGGGAAGAAATAAAACCAACACTTTCTTTCATGCCCTCCCCTTTTTTGTCATTATTTATTAATTGAAGTTTCATTTTACGCTCTAACACAAAACTAAGGGTGTTAAAATTATGAGAATTTTGAGAATGAAAATGGATCATTGATGAGGATAGAACTATAATAATAAGTACATTCTTGAATTGATCTTCCTTGCCTGTCATTTATAATGTTGAGAATTTTTCATTTGCTTTGCAGATATTAGTGTGGGTAGCTGGAAAAAAAATCTTAAAGATTATGAAACCAGCCTGCTATGGATTTATACTGAGCTTTTTAATTTCAAATTTTTAAAAAGCATGTTTTAAATTTTACATATTTTTAATTGAGTGGAATTATTCAAAGATATTTAATATGGTTTAAAAACTTATTAAGGATTGATATACATACTAAAAAAGTGTATATATAAGTCACAGCTTGATGAATTTTTACCAACTGAATGCCCTGTGTAATCAGCACTCAGATAAGAAACAGCAGAACCAGTACCCTGAACCAGTACACTTGACCCCATTCTATGCCCCCCATGAAAATACCAAGTGTCTGTGAAAACTTAGAGCAACTTGAACTCTCATGCATTGTTGGCAGGAATGCAAAATATCACAGCCACTTTGGAAAACAGTTGAATTCCTATAAAGTTAAACATACCCTTACTGGTGTGACCCAGCAATCTCGCTCCTAGATATTTACCCACGAAAAATGAAAACACATGTCCTCACAAAGATCTGAATGGAAATGTCCATAGCAATTATATCCATAATCACCCAAAGCTGGAAATACGCAAAGGATAATCAATGTTTGCATGAACATATAAACTGTGGTTTATATATTCTACATAATGGACTACTACTCAGCTTTGTAAAAGCACAGATTATTGATCCATCCACCAACACTGAAAAATCTCAAAGGCATTTTGCTAAGAGAAAGAAACCAGTTATAAGAGACTCTGTACAGTATAATTCCATTTATATGACATTCATGAAAAGACAATCAGTGGTAACCAGGGGATGGAGGTGAAGGAGGAGGGGATTGGCTCAGGGTTGCCAGATAAAATACAGGTGTGATGGCTTGATTGAATGTCTCGAGGGAAAGAATTAAGACTATGTTTATCAGATTTGCAGATAGCAGTAGAGTGTCAACCATTGTGCATTGGCTTGCGTTCAGCCCTTGGGTGAGCTCCCCGGGGCCACTTTGTCCAGGGCTCTGTGGAGGGTGGCAAAACCCGAAAAAGGTCTGCTGGTAAACCCCAGGCCCCCAGGGAGCCCCGCTGTGAAGATGCCCAGGGCTCACAGCTCCATGGCGAAGTTCTGAGCAAATCTCAGTGGGCATCTCAGCAGCGGCTGCAGAGCCCACTGCCCTCACTGACAAGGGCGGTGGTGCTGCTGGAGCTGTTTCTATTTCAGGAACCCAAAAAGCAGGGCTCGGAATCCAAGAGATGGAAAATCGAGAGTGGAGGGACTTTGAGTCCGGGTAAGGACTCCCACCAGAAATGGTTGTTTAAAAATAAAAAAAAAAATTGGCTTCTTTCTGTGTGTTTTCAATTTCTAGATTAATTGTACTGCGGTTAGAAAACATGTTTTGTATTATTTTATTCAACCGAAATGTGTTGAAATTGTTTTATGGAACAGCCTAGGCTCACTTTGTGTAAATGTTCTGAGTGTCCTTGAAAGAATTTATGTTCTGCAGTGCCCTATGTGTGTAAATCAAGCTGTTTTTCAATTATGTTGTTCTTGCTTTGTCTAACTGTTCTGTCAGTTACTGAGACAGACGTGTTGAAATCTGTTAATTGCAGAATTTCTGTTTCTCCTTGATGTCTTATCAATTTTTGCTTTACTTATTTTGAGGCCGTGTTATGAGCTACTATCGGTTTAGAATTGTAATATTTTCCTGGGGAACTGAATTTTTTTCCTTAATTAAGTAATCTTTATTCTTAAAGATTGGCTCAGAGACCACCTTGTCAGACATGAATATATAAACCATCTTTCACTTTATTAATATTCATACTTACGATATCCCTTTTTCTACCCATTTACTTTCTATATTTCTCTATCCTTATATTTTACTATGTCTCTTTTAACTAGAGGTGATTCAATTTTTAAGAAATGCAATCTAACAATATTTTTCTTTTAGACTATTCAGACATTTACTATAATTTAATTTAACATAATTAGATTGGCATGTAATTTTGTTACAGTTAATGTAATTATGGATTTATTTCCATTTATACTCTCCTTATTTTATACTTTCTGTATGTCCTATTTCTTCTGTGTTTCTTTGTCTCTTTTTTTCTTGCTTTCTTTTGGATTATTTTTTTTAAAAAGTTATTCCACTTCTCCCCTCTGGTAATTTAGAAGTTCTGGACTGTGCTTCTATTCTTTTAGGGATTACCCTTGGAATTAAAACATAAAAAAAATTGAGAAACTCTGTTTTATCGATGTCTAAACTTAATTATCCCTTATTCCTATTCCCAGGTGCTATAAGACTCCCAAATCTCGTGATTCCATTTATTTCCCTCCTGATTTATGCGTTATCATTGTCACACATTTCAGATTGATGCTGTGTTTTAAATATTCCTTTAAGACCACGTCTGCTTCCCCTGAGGCGTTTGTTTACTGCTTTCTTTTCATTCCTTCTTGTTTCACCAGCCTCCCTCCTAGGATCACTTGTCTTTCCTCCCTTTAGTGAGATTGGCTGTTTGTGAATTCTCTCAGCTTCCACTTGCCCGAACATGTCTATATATCTTTTTGTCATTCTCGACACACAGTTCTCTTCGGCATGACACTGAAGATCGGCAGTATTGTCGCTTAGTCCACGGGAGACCCCTTTTTACTCCAGGTCCACTGATGCCATCGCGACGTCGGCTGCCCATCTTTCTGCTCCCCTTTGGAGGACATCAGTCTGGGAAAGTTCTCGTGGTCTTTGACTTCTCTATGCCGTACTTGGAGTGAATTTTTCTTTTTCTGCTCCCCGCTGGCCTGCCTCCCTCAATCCACAGTGATGAAGGAGTGATAGGAAAACGCAATGCAAACTTTCATTCTGAAAGGAAATAATGAACGATGCCCGGGCGTTGGCGGTCCATCGCAGTGATGAAACCCTGCTGAGTAGGCAAATTCCCGTCCCCTGGCCTTTTGATGAGACCCCGATTCTGCTCCCAACGAGAAGCCCCTTGTCCCTTGTCCTTGGTCCTGGATCTCTTCTGAGAGACTTGAAGACATACATGGATAATGACTAGATCATATATGGAAACAGAACTCTGCCCAGGAGACCAACCTCTTATCTGCGATAAACAGCTCAGGACGCCAGCCTGCTGTGATCAGCCTCACAGGAAGCCCCACGGATGCCTCTGGGAACAAAGCAGGAAATGAAACCACTTCTGTAACAATCAGCCTCCTACGGCCAGGCCTGGAGTGTGAACTGCCACCTTCCCTAAGTTTTGTCCAGCTTCCAACACAGGACCAGCCGGAGGAAGCCACATATGCTCCCCTAACCAATCACACAGGACACCCCACTTCTAGTTGGCCCACTTCCAGCACCCTGAGGCCGATGGCTTCTAATCAGGGCATTGAGTCTCCCCTGTACCCTATAAAGCTCTTCTTGTTCTCTGCCAGGTCAAGTGAGGATGGCCGACTCCTCGCTCTAGCCAGCTCTGAATCAGCAGCCATTGCTTGGTTCTTTCTGGGTGGCCTTTGTTTATTTCCACACGTTCCATTCACCTCCTTGGCGACAACAGAAGGGACCCTCCTTGGGGACTGCAGAGTTTTCCAAACTACCACGTGCTCACCTCCGCTTGCCCCCAAGAAGATGTCAGCATCATATTCCAAGATGCCCGTGCGCCAGGCCCCAGCCTGCTGGGGTTTCCCCAGCGGCCCCTGGAGCAAAGACGCCTGTGGGTTTTCTACTGTCCAAGAGACACTCTATAAAGCTTGGGTCAGGAGGAGGGCTGTGGAGGACCAGGGCAGCCCATCAGTGTCCACCAAGGAACGCCCCGCCAAGCTGGACCTATGCAGAAGCCAAGGGAACCTGCATATTTGCATCGGTGGAGAGAACGGTGGCCGCCCATGTGTGGCGCTTCAGTACCCGGGTGGAGGGACCATGCACGAGCTGGTGGCTCCTGCCCAGTCAGAACCCGAGGGGCAGGCTGCAAAGGAGAACGGCGGGGACCCCGAAGGAGAGGCGCATCAGCCATAGTCAGTTTTCTGAAATGAGTAAGACATCATTTCCAAAATTAAACGTTCAGAAGAGGAAATGAAAAATGACGTCACCGCTGAGAACCTTCTGACAACGCAGAGCGACATCTGGGGAACACGGAAGTCCGCACAAGAAGTAAGAGAGCTGGAGGTCCGATTCAGAAGCCCCAAGCCATGAATGGAAACTTCTAGAAGGAAGAAGGGAAGTAGAGGCCAGGGCGTCACTGAAGATTAGCAAAGCGCTGGCCCCGCCCCCTGGGGCCACATCTGAAGTGTATATTGGGGACTCCTCTGCCCTTTGGGGGGGATGTCCAGTCTAGTGGGGCCACTTCCTGCCTGTGCAAGTTTGGAGGACTAAGGTCGCTTCTGTTTTATTTTTATTTATCTTTATTTTTAATTCTCAGCCTTGGTTTAATTTCTTCGCCTTCTCAGGGGTCTCTCCTCCCCATGGGGTCTGGCTCGCTACCGAGCTGAGTCTCCATGGGGCTTTGCCACGCACCCCCTTTTTCAATCTTGTGTCTAGAAGCACTCAGATATGTTTAATCCACATCGCCGGTCTCTTACTACTCCTTGTCACTTCTGTTGAAAAATGGGGCCATTTTTTTTTTCTTTCTTCTAATACTTGGCTAACTGTGCCCTGTAAGAACCGAGGTGCCCTGTTCGTGTCCCGTTTGCCATCTTCCCTAGGTCTTCAGGTTCCGAGTCAGCGTGGGTCCCCGCTGACCCTAATGCTCTGCTACTGAATTCCATGCCCTGTCTGACACTGGCTTCCACAGGGCCCACTGCCTCACTGCTGAGAGCCCTTTCTGTGTATTTTAAGTTTTTCTTTCCTTCTTTCCTTCCTTCCTTCCTTCCTTCCTTCCTTCCTTCCTTCCTTCCTTCCTTCCTTCCTTCC
>PVKZ01006073.1:0-41108 GCA_004027375.1 Macroglossus sobrinus
TATTTCTTCAAACAGCTGTTTAACATCTTGATTTGCTTCAGTTACGCCAATCAGATGGCTTATTGGACCCTTAATAGTGTCCCATATGCTCCTTAAATTATTTTTATAGTCTTGGCATCTTATCTCTTGCCATTCTGATTGCATGTCCTTGGCTTTCCCATCCTCTAGATAGGGCATTTGATCCTTTTCTTTATTCACTGTTTATTCTTTTATTTTATTTAATATACCTCTCATCTCAGATAATGTGTTCTTCTTATGGCTTGGGTGGGGCTATGAGTTGGGGGAGGCAGGGTTTCAGGGAATCCTTTGGGCAGAGCAACCTCTGTTATTCAGTTTGATGATGTCATGGCTATGGTGGTGCTGTGTTGGCAGGGGGAGTGGCAGGGGAACACTGGTATGAAGGGGCTCAACAGGGCTCAACAGGGAACAACTGATACTGCCAGCACTTCTGTATAGAGTGAGTCTCTCCTCAGCCCTCACTCCAACAATATCTCCTTGTAAGTCCCTGGTGCCCCCTGTATGCAGCCAAATTGGCACTGGTGCTCAGAGCAACCAGGTTCG
This sequence comes from Macroglossus sobrinus, assembly GCA_004027375.1. Taxonomy (NCBI): domain Eukaryota; kingdom Metazoa; phylum Chordata; class Mammalia; order Chiroptera; family Pteropodidae; genus Macroglossus; species Macroglossus sobrinus. The sequence continues at coordinate 562 of PVKZ01006073.1, forward strand.
TCACTGTGAAAAACCACTGGTGGATGCAGCCCCTTTAAGAGGCTTCTGCCACCTAAATCATCACTGCCCCAGCCTCTGTCTCACTTAGCCATTGCAGATCGGGCAGCCCCGTTTCCTTGCCCTGTCCTACCTTTTGCCATTATAGGGTGATTTCTTGGATTCCTCTGTAGTTGTATGGCTTGTTCCTCTAGATCCCAGGCAATTCTTCCTTGCTGCTGCTCCTTGTGTCCATCACAACTTTAATTTGGTCACCAGAGGGATGAACAGAGCCTCTATCATCTATGCCTTTTTTCCCCCCTCTATTCAGGTCTTTTAAGTTGCTCTACTTTTGACTATGCATAACTTTGCTAGGTTAATATTCTATGTTTGCATTATTATATCCATATGAATATGGACAGCTAAGCCATGAGTATTATATTCCTGGTATAACTTGCTCTTTTCCTGAAGTTAATAATTATCTCTTATTTATTTTTTACATAGACTTTCAATTAATCTTACTTTAATCTCACCTATACCCTAATTTTAGGGCTACCTGGCACCTCTAATTCCAGTCTTTCTGCAGTTCTGTAGAGGGCAGCAACTTGCTTCTTGCCTTTCCATACTTCTAAGGTTTTACCTTTTGTTCTTCTGCTAAATCAATTAATACTAGTCTATTTTCTTTTTAGCCTCCAAAGTTCCTTTCACAATTTTTTGTATTTCTGTTTTCTTTGTTCTTGTGAATTTGGGGCCAGGTTAAACCTTTACTATGATGAGATTTTAGGAGACAATAAAAGTAAAGGAGTGTATTCAATCCTGGACTTGGAATAAAAACTCTTGCTGGATATTTTAAATAATGAACTGTGTCATTTTTATGAAAACAACATGCTTTGTTTTATGAAGGCAAATTTGTTTAGTTAAAAAGAAAAAAAGAAAAATAGCCCTTAATATCCTTCTATAATCCTCTCATAGTTAAGGACAAGTTTCTCAGTGTGTCAAAGAAGAACCCATGTGATTTGGTCCTCTCTCTACATGACTTCATTTTACCATCTAAGCAGGGCCACTGGGAAAAAAAATCACAGGTTGGGATCTTTTGGATTACCGACAAAATAGATGATGATTTATTTTACAAATGCTATTGCTGCCCCTAATTTCTCTGTGCCTAATTGCCTTGTTTTTGTAGGAAGCACATTTATCTCATTGAATGTGTTTTATCAGATCAGGCCATGAAGTCTCTGCTATATTGTGAAAAGTGGTATTTTTAAAGAAGAGCTACTATAGAAACACTGAAAGATTGTCAATTAGGTAGCTTGCCTTGTAAGGCTTATCTAGATGAGCAGTGCTTCCAGTTCTACATGCTGACATATGCATTTCATTACTCACTGTGGGTTAAGTTGAATTGCCAATTCCCCACCCATTGTCAGAAAAAAAGTGACATAAAAGAAGAAGGCATTGGAAGAGCATAGACTGTGAAACAGCAGGATCTTAAATGTTATTTAAGCTTCAATCTATGTCCTTTCCTGCTTAATGAAAGCAGAGATTTGTAAGGTGAGATCTTTCTTCTCAACCATTTCAAATGAATCTGAAAGAAATGAGAGCTGCTCAATTCAAATGAGAGCTGCTCAATTCCTAAAGGGTGAAAGTTGCTGTTTAACCATAAGGTAACTTTACTACTGATTGAAAATTTTTGTTTATAATATAATTAAACAGGAAGGAACTGGAAACTGTGCTCTCCATGGACTTACATGCCAATATAAACCCTTCATCCAGAAAGCATGCTAAACACAATTGTGTTGATTCTTGGAGAATTTTGTCTTTCACAATAATTCCAATTACACATTGGGAACATCTCTAACATACAAGCCCCACCTCAAATGAAAAACTTTTGATGAAACAATGGATATATGTTGGCTTGTTTGCTTGGGACAAGCCTATAGCTATAATGAAAATAAGCCTGCTGCTAAGAAAAAAATAGAACAACCATGAGTTAAGAATGCAAATGGTATCAAGCTGATTTTTCAAGTTGGTAGCCTTGAATCCTTAGGGTTCTTGAATACAAGGTTTTAAAATTTCATATTTTTATTTCAATGGTAATCTAACAAAATTAATATATACACTATAGAGATAATATTTTGAAAGTATTAAACAGGTTATTTTTTGTTTTCCTTATTAATTATGTTCCCTAATACCTACTATCATTCATGCTAAGCCAGGTGGTACCCCAGGGAATAAGGTACAAGCTAGGAAAAAATTCCATAAAATGGGAGAATATAATAAGGGAAACTTAACTTCAAGACTAGTAATGGAAGCACAAGTCCTCTGGAATGGGAAAGAGATGAAGGAAATGAGGTAAGAGGTCTCTCCCAACTCTCCCTCCTCCTTGCTGCTTCCTTCTTCATGCAAATCACTTTTTCCTAGAGTAAATCCTTTAGTAGCTCTTTTAATAAGAATCTATGACTGGTAAATTTCCTCAGTTTTCTCATAAAACATATTTATTTTGTCTCATTTTACCCTTCTGGTGGAGATAGAATTCTAAGCTGACAGTTCTGAAACTTCTATTCCATTGACTCTGAACTTGTTGAAGTCCATTGTCACTTTAACTGTTTCCTTTTACTGTAATTTTTAAAATTTCTGCTTGTTTTTATATTTTCCTTTTTATGTGTTGTGTAATTCTTTATATTAAACCTTAATCTTTCATTATTTAAAACAATTCTGTTCATTATCTTTTGAAATATTACTTCCCTTTCACTCTCCATTCTCTCCTTTGAAAACGCCTATTAGACATCTCCTTTCTTTCTTTCATGTCTCTTAAACTCTCTTTCAAATTTTCCATTTCTTAAACCCTTTGAGATTCACATTCTATGTATGTTTTCTTAGTTTTATAGTTCAGGTCATAAAATCTCTATTTATAAAATTAAGTTTTTAAGTTACAACTATGTTTTTCAATTTTTATTTTTAGTTCTATTTTTTAAAGCCTACTTTTTATAGTACCTCATTTTCCTGTGCTTACTGTTCTTTCTTGTATCTTAAGTTATTTTTATAAAATACATATATATTTTATAATACTAGAAGCTAAAGTTTTGGGGAAGGAAGTTTTGAGAATTTATAAATCTGCTGTTTATTAATAACTCTCACAGTTGATCGTTTCCTCCTTTGCTTAGCAATTTTCAAAATTTAGGCTTATCTTCACTGGGTATTTTTTGCTATACAGACATGAATTTAGAAGTGCCTTCTAAATTCAAACAAATAAAGTAATTTATTTGTTTATTTGATCTTTGCCTTTGCCGGGCTGCTGAGAAGTACCACCAATGAGAACAAGGTTTTACATTAACGTTATTACGTGGGGCAAAGTGGGATCACAGTATGAGTTTTGCTAGACCATATGGGAAGTTTTAAAACCATACATAGAATGAACTTGGTGTTTTCAGATTCCAAATCCATACATGGAGTAAACTTGGGGTTTTGATTTCTTAGGCATTGACAAGTTTTCCCTTGAGTCTCCCTGCGACAGCGAGAAGAGTTTTTCTAGTCCTTCTTTTACAGAAGTACATCCTTTTCAGTCCCTGCATAGGTTTAAAACCCATGTCCCTAAATAGTAGAGTTAATTTCTAAGTCTGAAAATCACTTCTATCATCGAGAGTCATTGCATGATGAGCTACATATTAAAGGTAGTACTCATGCTTAATTCTTTTACCAAAGTCGAACTTTTTTTTCATAGAAAAGTAGATCCACTGAGACTTTAATTTGCTTGTATGACAAAAATATGATGCAGTGAATTCATGAACTACTTTAATTATTATAGGTCACTGAGAGAAAAAACACACACACATAAGAAGCAAATATAATATATGAATGATGGGTTCAAACCAAATAGAGGCTTAATGTATAAATGAGTGAAAGTTTTACAATTAGTGCAAATAAAGACACATAGTAGAAGAATTGAACTGAGTCATTACAAAGCAAATCCTATAAAGGGCATGTTGTTATACATGAACAGATGTCTTACATAAATTCCATCTTTATACATAGACACTTTCAAGAGTTCCCCCTCAAAAATGGATCACAAATTTTAAATATGAGTATATAGTGCACGTACATGCACATACGCACATACACACACCTTACTTCACCTCTAAATCCCTCAACAAATGCCTCCTATTTTGTCTACTAAATACATCTGATTTTTAAAAAATCATTCTCTTGTGAATTTTTATTTTATTTATAACTCTAATAATTATATACACTAAAAGCAAAAATTAAGCCTTCTTGTGCCACAGGAGCTTACAAGAAGTGAATAAAGAAATGGAGTAGTGTACAGTTTGTAGGAATCTCTGACAAGTTAAACCTACACAATCATTTCCTAAGCATCCTGCTTAAGTGGTTTAGGTAGCTTTTGCTTCAACTGACTTTCTTTTTCTATTTCCTCAAATCCTCCCATAAATTTATTAACTATTCATGAAGCTAATACAATCCCAAGACACTTTTAACCTGTCTAAAACTTGGCTGGTGTACACTTGATGTTAATAGAAAATACAGAAGGGATACAGAAGAAAAGCCTTGCCTCAACTGTACCTTTGCAAGGTGACTCAGCTTTTCACACCCACAAACAGGATGTGTATCTCCTAGTTTAGCAAGGCCATGGTAAACAGGTAAAGCTTTCACATCTTTCTGAACCACTGAAGTCTCCCTGGACTAGACCTCAGTCGTCTTCCTTCTCTTCCCTTTCTTTCCTTTTCCTTCCATCTCCCTGTCTCCAAACATGATGTTCCATTTAAAAACAATGCTCTTAGAGCATCTAGAGGGAAAAGCTGGGCAAAGGGATGAAGGGCTTATCTTCTTTCTCATGGAATGGTTTTAGTGGACTCTATCTGTTAGCACACTAAGCTTTGCTTATAAAGGAGAACACTGAGTATCAAAAAAATTGGGGAGGAGGGGTGTAGACTGAATCCTAGAGTTAAAAAAATCCAAAGTAGCTCTTGGAAATAGACTCATGGTACTTCTTCTTACCCTACACAACTATTTTAATATTAAAGAAAAGACAGAAGCCTTGGGAGCTATCTTATGATTTTCTATTCCAAAATAGGAGACTGGTTTGGTTTAGGTTAGACTTCTTGTTAATTTAAGGAACTTGATTGACATTGAAGCATTGCTTATTATAAACCTTGTACCCTGCACATTTTATTCAGCTATACTCTTACATTTTCAACTCTTCTGCTAGGTTATAAAGTCTTAAAGACCGAGGACTATGATAATTAGCATTACACTGAGTAGACCTTATGGAATATTTAGGGGATAAGATGGAATCGCGTTATTCTTAATTCAGTCTCCTGGCTCAGGCCACCATCCAGTGCCCTGGAATGTGATCACCCTATTCAAGTATTGTGGTGCTGTGCTGTTGACTGCAGCAAAGGAAAACAATCTCTCCAGAGAAACCAGGAGGTCTCCTAGTTAGTCAACACACAGAAGACAGGGTGATGATTCACATAATCCCAATGAGGCAATCATTAGACAATAGGATTTAAAGTCAAACAAGTAATTATGAGTCATAGAGTCATGTTTTAAGTTTGACTATCCAAGTCATTTTGCTCCTTAGTTAAATAGTGGGCAGCAAACCTTACGTACAGACAGAAACAAAAAGCCCAGATTATTTGATCTTTTAAATTTAAACACTATTTATGCACAGATACCTTTTCGTTTTATGACTATGGAGAAAATGAAATGAATCGTGCACATTTTCTTCAACTTCATAAGTCTTTTGCTTTCATTCCTAAGAATTATATTTATTTCCAAATTAAATACTCACTCAAATAACACATCCTAAATTATAAATTATTGTGAATAGCTATTTGAAGTGAAGACTGGAGAACAGTCTTCAGTTAGAAAAACCTCTCCTTACATAATCGGCATAACAATTGCTCTTGAGAGAACATGAATTCTCTTATCTCTTAAGCACTATAATTGCTAAAGCATCATGACAATATTAAAAGAGATGTAGTAGGAAAAAGGAAAAACAAGTTTCAGACCTCATTAATAAGCCACTGTGAATGATAAACAAGGCTTTTATCCTGGCTTTTGGTAAGAAATGGGCCAATTCTCTTTCTTAAGGCTTTTCAACCTCTTTGTGTAGCCCTTAGCACAACTGAGCTTTCTCTACCAGTCAATGTCCTTGGCAATTTTGACTTCCACAGTGTCTGCCACACAGTGGGTGTCCAGTACACGTCTGATGAATGACTAGGTAAATGAATTAACACATTTCTCAACTTTGACATGCTGAGCTTATAGTAGGTCCTTCATATAAATGTCTTGAACTGCTTTGACACTATTCTCAACACTTCTGTCAGAAGCAGCTTCTGCTCATGCCATCTGTTGATTTCAAGAGTTGCCAGATAAACAACATTGTATGTATATCCCTACAGATATGACCCAGACTAGGCTACTGTTGTACCCCAGTCATTTGATTCAAAGCTTCCTGCTCTGTAATGATCTAGGCAGAGTTAAGTGTAGAGCTTAAAACATAATTCTTTCCCCTAGTTTTATTTCAGTCATCAGAGTACCTGATTAATTAGCTTTATAAATGGGAACTTAAAAATCATAGCTCATCAGCACAGTTAGGCTGTATATGTTTTAAGTTAACCTGTTGAGGACAATAGCAATTAATTTGGCATGTCCTGCTCAGAATAAGCACAGTAATAAAATCTGACCACAGTAGCTTCTTAAATTTTACTATTTATATAACTATAATCGTTTTAATCTTCTTGTTACTTGTGCAAACTTTTTTTAAAAAGTATTTTTAAATTTAGAAGCATAAAGGATTTTAATGTTTATTCTGATAATAACATATACAAGAATTAATAGCCCAACTTCTTTGAAATGCTAAATTAGAAATTCATAAAATTTATAAATTTTTTTAAAATCTTGTCTATATGTTGCTTAAAAATGATAACTAAATATAACTCATCACTTTCTAGAATGCTCATAAAAAATGAGAAGTAGAGTAATCTTTTCACAATATGCACCTATATCAAATCATTATGTTGTATACCTTAAATTAATACATTAAATGTCAATTACAGCTCAATAAAGTTGGAAAAAAATGAGAGTTGAGGGATTGGTTGACTGACCCTGTTTCTCTGTCAACATCAGAGAATGACAGTGTTGAAGGACTTACCAGTAATTTAGAATTTCTGAATGTGTTCCTTTAAGGGCTTCTTGTCCTGGGCATCTCTAATGCATCTAATTGGAGCACAGGGAGAAATCTCACCTTTGCAAATGGCAGCAGGGATGCTGAGAAACCTAATACAACATTAATATATAGATATCACCTAAAGAGTTAGTAACTGGGATAATTTTATGTTTGGGTTAGGTTTCCTGAGAAGAACCAGCACTTCTATTTAATACCAATCACTACAATAAAAAGGAAGTATATGCAAGGAATAGATATGCATCTTTTAATTCTTGGTCTCCAAACAAATGTAACTTCGGTTCAATAGTATCTAATAATGAAGAGTGAATACATTTTATTGCTTTTGTGTATTGGGAAGAGAAATCCACACTTATAGTAAAGGGAACTCAAAGTCCTAGATTTGCCACTTACCGTCAGTATATCCTTGATGTAACTCATATAAATTACTTAAATTATGTGAGACTCAGTTTCCTTATCTTTAAAGTGGAGGTGATAATATCTACCTAACAAACAAGGTACCTCGTGTAACTGTAGCTCAATAAATGTTCATTCCTTTATTAAATTTAAAAATGTTTTGACAAGCTCTAGTAAAAATATAAACAAAGTCAGATTTTGATTCCACAAAAGTCAAGTCATTAATAAATTTATTGAGTTCATGTATCACATTGTAAAAAACCTTAGAAAGATAAAAGAAAGTAAGTGTTCTGGTTCCAGAGCCACAAAATGTTAGTGAACATGAACAAACAAGTTTATGATTTTTAAGAAAGACTCAGTAGAAAAGCAATACATGCACTAAAAAATAAGAAAAAATTTTAGAATAAGAGACAGCTAAGGTCACTTCTTAGTTCACTTGTTAATTGTGTGTGGGACCGTAAGCAAGAAACTTAGTATCTTTAAAGCTCATTTTTTTTAATGACAGGAAAAGGAGAATATCATATTTCATCGAACCTAATATTCTGCATATTGTAGAATTCATTGTTCTTTCATGTGCAAGAAAAGACTGCCATTTAGAAATAATGCTTTCTTATAATGTAGAATTTTTATTTCATACTTATTGAAAGAGATCCTGTAAATATATTTAGACAGAGTTGAATAGTATGATAATATCACCCTGATGCATAGATAAAAAAAAAAAAACTTAGCAAAATAAATTACTTAATGTATTTCTCAAATTAGGAGGCCCTTCTGAATCACTTTTTGACTCAGAGTCATCAATGGTCCCATTTTTCTACATAATATTGGCCTCTTTGCCATCAAGAACATTGGTGATGTTTATTTCTTAAAAGATGCCTCCACTATAGCATCCAGGATTTTCTCACAAGTCATTCTTTGATGCTGCCACTTTCATGACACTGGAGTAACAACCAAGTTTGCTCACAAGCAGGCAATGACAACTGGTGTCATGACTGCTGTCTTTCTGACAGTAGCTGTAAGACACCATGTACCATATGATGGATACATCCTGATCTCAAAGATGCCAAGTGTGAAAAAATGGACACCTTAGAATTATGAGATTTAGATTATACTTAATCTTTACAAAACTCCTGTGAGAATTAATAAGAAAATACATGAAAAAAGGTTAATAAAATAATAACATAAATAAAGGGTAGCTATTGTATTACAGGGAAATGAGAAAATGTACCACTTTTGATCTGTGACTCCTCATCATATTCCTGGAATGTTCATAAATACTGAATCAGGTAGTTAATATATTTATGTATTATACTGTCTTATTTGAGGATTGGCATTTTGCACATGATGGACTTTGTAAGTCTAAAGCAAGTATTACCAAATAGAAGATTCATTTCAATCTCTTACTCCCTCTTGTCAAAGGAGAAAAAAAAAACAACAGCAAAAGGCCTTGTGGTCTCATAAAGGCATGGTGAAATCATCAGAGTATGACCTTCTTTTTTCTTTTTTCCTCCAACTCCCCTGTTTATCTGGGTATCACTCATTTACTATCACTGCCATTTGACCTGCAAATTTATTTCCAGTTTATGTTCAGAAAGCCACGTCAAGTAAACAGCAGAGAGTGTATCAATAAAAATATCAAAATGTCTTTCAAGGATAAATGAAAAATAACCATGAGAATTACTTGGAATTTTTAGAAGACAAAACCAACAGAGCTGTGATGACACTCTTTGAGTTTCATTATTTTACTCAGTTCTCCAGTGAGAGGTTTGAAGATTAAGTTAATCTTAAAAAAGTAAGAAATAGGAGAGATATACCCCTGGATTTTTCTACAGAAAATTAAAGCAAAAGTGCAAGGCTGAGCCTCTTTTATAGCTGAGCTGCTTAGGAAACTACATAATCTCTTGTAAGCTCTGTAATTTATCCTAATTGTTTACACAGGTCCTATAATAAAGCTAAACCAGAGAAAATTAGTCAAACCAAAAATCTGCTTGGGGTAGAAATGCTAAGGGAAAAATTAGCAAAGGGTAGTGGTGTATTGGGTGGGTGGGCCAGGAAAGAATGACCAGGGTCACATTAGGCAGCACAATACCGAATAGGACAAAGCTTTTCAATCTTGTACTATTTTGGACTGAATAATTCTTTGTTTTGGGGGCTATCCTGTGCATTAACAGGATCACTGGTTTGTACCCACTAGACACCAGTACACACCTTCCCTTTCTCCATCCCTACTCCTGAGTTGTGACGATCAAAATGTCTATAGGCATTGCCAGCATCTCTGGCAGACAAAATTGCCACTTACATAGGATAATATTAACAAATAAAAAATTTTGAATTGTTGTGAGATACCAAGAGAGCCCAAAAGGAGTATGAATGTAGAAGACTAATTCAAGTAGTAGTAATTCTTAGGGACAGTGATTATTTGTTTCAGCCTTCAACCCTGGCCTTGCTCATTCTCTCTCTGTCTCTCTGTCTCTCTGACTCTGTCTGTCTGTCTGTCTGTCTGTCTCTGTCTGTCTCTCTCTCTCTATCTCCGTCCCCCACTCTCTCTCTCTCTAATATTGAGAAAACATGGGCCTGCAGAGAGCAATCCTACAAGATCGCTTTTGAAATCTCTGCTTGAGCACTTATCATCAAAGATAGGTAGCAGCCCAATTCTCCTAGCTGCTGGGAAGGAGCTGCAGAAAATCATAGAAGACTCTTCCTTCTGTACTCCCCCAAATGCGCCTTCACTGCTGTGGAAAGAAATATGTAAGAAGAGTCAAGTTTAACAGTGGTGTATCTGAAGTTTCATCTGTTTCCAGAGTTTTAATAGTTTGTCCTGAATGTTCATTTTGAAAATTCAGTAATCACAAAAGCACCTTTCTTTTGCACTATGCTATTTTGAGGTGATGAGCAGAACCTTCCAAATCTTTACTTTAGGTAAACAAAATTTGAACACCAAAAAACTGGTGGTGGTTACAAACCTTAGTGTGTGCATAAATGTTACCTTACAGTGCTTGTTAAAAATGCAGATTGCTTAAATACACCTAATGGAATGTTATTCAGCCTTAAAAAAAAAGTAAACTCTGACACACGAGACAACATGGATGAACCTTGAGGACGTTCTGCTAAGTGAAACAAGCTAGTCAGAAAAAGACAAGAACTATATGATTTTACTCATTTGAGATACATAGAGTAGTCCTATTTATAGAGACAGAAAGTAAAATGATGTTCAGTAGGGTTTAGAAGGGCTGAGGTTGGTAGGGGAAATGGGGAATTATTGTTTAATGAGTATAGTTTTAGTTTTGCAAGGTGAAAGAGTAATGGGAATAGAAGCTGGTGATAGTTGCACAACAATATGAATATATTTAATGCCACTGAACAGTACACTTAAAATGATCACAATGATAAGTTTTATGTTACGTGTATTTCACCACAATTTTTAAAAATACTAAAAAAAATGCAAATTCCTGGTTAAGACTAGTGATTCTGATTCAGTAAGTCTGAATGGGCCCATAAATTTACATTTGTAACAAGCGATCCAGCTGATTCTTATCTTTAGATAATGCTTTGAGAAATACTAGTTTATAAAGGAGATAAAATATAAGGATATATATATTTTAGTTAGAAATATATGGTTTGCCAGAAATGCAAGAATACAACTTCATTCAGACAAGATTTAAAAATTGGTTTATGGGGAAAAGCTCTGGAAAATAATAGGACATAGTCCGAAGGCTAAAGAAATGTCCCTAGATTTGATCTAAAAGAAGGTACTTGGCAGACACATGTGACCTTGTTTGATGTAACTGTGGGTGGAGCTATGAAAGATTAGTGAAGGGAGAGATTCCTTACATGTATAAATCACCCTGTGAGGAAAGTGGGTAATTGCTTGGCATTTAGGTAATTATGCATGCAAATTAGAAGAGCCTATATATGTGAGCCAAACAAAACAAATTATTAGCACATTCTCGAGCCACCATGCCAGTCGTACCATCATTTCCAGATGCCCAGATGTAAGTACCAGCAAATGACATGGTTTCCAATTTGATGTTCTAATAGTTGTGTATCAAAGTAAGAACATTTTATTTGGAGGGCATTTTATACAGTGAATGAGAAAAAATTATGATGGAGTCTTTTCCAATTAACTTCATATTCTCCCATACTAAAAACCACATGACATTAAATAAATATAGGCCTAAGTAAATTTTTAAAATAATTTTTATTCTCAAGTTAATATTGAGTGGAAATTCTAGAACTATTTCTTCTATCTTTCAGTTCATCCAGCTCTTCAAGGCATTTGAGTGATAAGCAGATGATAAAGGGAACTAACAGAGAAAAGGCTCTTCCTCCTTTTTCTAAAATCTTATGTTGGATAGTGATATTCTCATTAGTAGTATTTTATATTTGTGTTGTGTCAGTCTATTGTCTGAAATGGCTTCTGCTCATTCTCAAATGTATATTTAAAAGTATTTACGGAAAAGAACTTCTAGTTTTAGACCTCCTAATTTCTCCTTTTTCCCTTGAGCCTCAATTTAATGACTTTTAGATGGCCATAATGAAAAACTCATGATTTAAAATCTTTGTGGTTTATGAGGGTAAATGAAAATGCTCTTAATGGTTTATAAATTTTAAAAACAAATAAGTGGTATGAAAAACTGAACCTGGAGCCAAATGAAAATAATTAAGATATGGTTCCTGCTTCACAGAGCTTACCATCTAGCTAAAGGACAGAGGTATGTAAACAAAAAGTGCAGTAAAGGATTAATTCTATGTGCTACAATAAAGGTCTGCTTGTGTAGAGCAAGGCTTAAGGGAGGGTGTCACCAGGCAGGGATGAATCATACTGAGAGGGGTGGGGAAAGTCTTCATATGCAAAGTGAGTCTTGAGCTGAATCTCTAGTATAAAACCGTCTTTAAAAGGCTTAAAATCAAGATGTTTACAGTTTCATTAGAGAGTCCCAATTAAAAATGTATGAAAAATAGTGAATAATTTAGTATTAAGTTGTGAGATTGATTAATTGATCAAAAAGCTTTTGGAAAAGTAGGACATGTGGGTTGGAGCAGGTACAAAGGACTTTATAAAGGAAGTGAAGTTGAGCCAGGCCTTAGGATGGGCAGGATATAGATAAGTAGAGTGGAAGAGGTCAGAGAGCACGAGGCAGAGAATCTGAGCAAAGACATGGACCTCAAGGAAACCAGATGACAGGAGTAGTGTGGAGAGACAACAGGGTCAGATGATGATGAGGGTGAAGAGGCAGGCAGTTTGGGGATTAATGTAGAAGGAGATGTCAATATCTCAGATTCTTAATCAGAGAAGTCATATGTCAAAAGCATATGTTTTCAGGAAAACAAGTTTAGTGTCCATTTTGAAAATGGACTAAAAAATCTTAGAATGGAAGGTGAAAGGCCAGCACAAAGGCTGCTGCAGTCCTCCAGAGGAAGGTGTGCACCTTTGAAGGGACAGAAGTGAGTGGATTGTCAGTCGCTGCCTCTGGGGATGAATTACTACATTTGCATTTCTAGTCATACTTTTCAGAATGATTTATTATTTTATATATATGTCTATATATATCTATATATACATAGATATAGATATAGATGATAGATAGATAGATAGATAGATAGATAGATAGATAGATAGATGATAGATAGATAGATAGATAGATATAGATATAGCTATAGCTATAGATTGATAGATAGATAGATACACACACACACACACACACACACACATACACACATGGCAAGCAATTTGTCTCTTCTAATACATCAGAGAAGCTGAACAGCTTTTCAAAGGACACAGAGTTGGTAATGAATAGAGCATAGTCTCAGAGCCAAAGTCTTCTCAGTCCACATCATTCCAGTACAGTTTCTCAACAACAGTCCTATTGACATTTTGGACCAGTTAATTTCTTGTTGTGAGGAGCGGACCAGTACATTGTATGATTTTCAGCAACATCTCTGGCCTCTACACTAGGTGCCAGTAGCACCCTGTCTTCCCAGTAGTGACAATGAAGAATGTCTCCAAACTTCACCAAACGTTCCCCAGAAATGGCAAAATCATCCTTGGTTGAGAACCACTCCTGTAATACATCATGCAGTTTAATTTTTATGTTCAACATCACCTCCTACGCTCTTATTTTCTATTACATTCACTTGCAAACCTTAGGCTAGTTCTGCTCAGACACTGAGCCTTTGGAGGATGACAAGAACCTAAGCAGCAGGGTCACTACTTTGGTAACCAATTCATTATGGAAATAATGGGTACAATTCATTATAGGTTAAATGTTCTCTGCCTTGAAGCACTCTTTCAAGGTACTTCACTGTCACATCCCAGTTTTATCTGCAACTTTGGGATGATTGGTTTGATCCTCTTGTTTTAGAAATTTTTTTCTACTACCTAGACCCCACATCAATCACTGTGATCTTGCTCTTAGAGAATGTCCTTCTTGTCCATTGACTTCTTCTTTACACCCAAGCCCTTCCAAGTCAGTCCTGTCCAACTCAGTTCCATGCAACTCAGCCTTACCTCTCTAATTCACTATATGAACTCTGAAAACCTTATTAACTTTACCAAAAATTTCTATACATTTACGGACTTTCTTTGAGTGTTCCTTCTCCCTTTAACCAAAAACTGATTTTGTCTTCGTGATCCAAATTTCCTCCTTGAAAAGAGGTTGTGGCCACTTCTTGTGTTGCTTTCTTCCTTTTGATGGTGAGGTCTCGAGACACTCAGATATTGGCCTCTACATTCGTTTCCAGACCATTTTTCTGACTACCATTCTTCAGTATTCTCTTCTTTAAAAGTCATCCTCTCAACACTCCCGTTTCGTCGTCTGTAAACCAGGGATTGGGGTTCAAGACCTCCTCAATAGGAAACTCTTCTTTTTGAGTCCCAATTTGCAATAATAATATTCATAAAACAAATACAGAAAATACCAAAAGATTGAGAAGAGTAATGAGGGAAGGATGAATTAAAAGAAAAATGGGTTCTCTTTCATCAGCAAAAATGTTCAGCCCATCATGGCAGCGCTATTTACAATAGCAAAGATATGGAAGTAACAACCTCATCAGCAGATGATTGGATAAAGAAGTTATGGTTCATATACACAATGGAACAAAAAAAATAAAATCCTACCATTTTTAATGACATGATTGGCCCTAGAGGTTATTATACTGAGTGAAATTAGTTAGAGAAAGATAAATATCATATGATTTCACTTATATGCAAAACCTAAGGAACAAAAAGAACAAATAAATTGAAAACAAACTCACAAATATAGAAGGCAATCTGGTGATGAACAGAGGGGAGAGAGGTTGTGGGACTGGGAGAAAGGGGTGAAGGGTTAAAGAAGTACAAATTAGTAGTTGATAGGTGGTCATGGGGGTAGGGAGCATGGCATAGGGAATGCAGTTAGCATCAATGTAGTAATAAATCTTTCCTTCTTTCTTTCTCTCTCTCTCTCTCTCTCTCTCTCTCTCTCTCTCTCTCTCTCTCTCTCTCTTTCGGGTGAGGCAACCCTTAGTTGACCTTACAGATCACAAGAACTTTGTCAGCTTACAATCCCTTATTTTATTTTTTTAATGCCTACGGCACCTGGTCTTCCTAGGTGGTCCCCCATTCAAGAATTAACCAGGCCTGAACCTGCTTAGCTTCCGAGATCAGATGAGATCAGGCTTATTCAAGGTAGCATGGCCGTAGACCCTTCCCCAATTTAATGCAGCGAAAGTAACTGCCTGACCCCAAAATTTAGCCTAAAACAGATTAAGTGCCATCAGAACATCTTTTCTGTCTGGACCACTAGATATATCTCAAATGTATATTTGCCGGTAACCTTGCTATGCTTCCCCAACATCATTCCAGAATCTCATCTTTTTTTTTTCTTTAATTTCTAAAATCTGAACTCATTCTATCCAGAAACAGCCTTTCTTTCTTCCAGGTCAGTCCATAAGGAAGTGTTGCTCCTCACAGTGATTAGGTATCATTAGGAACAGCTACCCCCACCAGCAGTGGGGATCATAGTCACTCCAGGAGTCGTGTGAAGCGAACAGAGTATAAATCAGAATTAAGTGACTATGGCTTGCACGTGTTTACAGCTTCTTTGACTTAATGCTGTTTCACTGGTTTAAACTTAAGCTCTTTAATTTTAAGAAGACTGAGTTAATAATATTATGTATGATATATTGAGTTTATACTTGGACTATTTCCTAGACTACATTGGGACTATTTCCTGGACTACATTTGGACTATTTCCTGAGAGGTTTACAATTTTATCAATATGGGCAAAAAAGTAAAATACAATTTTCAAAAAATTATTTAAGTGAAATTCACATAATATACAATTAATCATTTTAAATAGAATAATTCAGCACCATTTAGTACACTCACAATGTAGTACAACTACCACCTGTGTTCCAAATGTTTTTAGCATCCTGAAAGGAAATCATACCCATTGAATCATAATTTGTAAACCGGCCTGGTAAATTATATAATTTCCACAGTATTTGTAGTAGGCATTGGGTTTCTACTTCCTTTTCTTATCTTATTGCTTCCTATAACCCACTTTGTGTTAAAGACAGTTTTAGTGAAGTAGGATTCCAAGGATACAGTCAGTGAGTTACACAGAAGGAAACTCTTATAGCCCAGGTAACTTGCCTTTCTGGAAAAATTAATGGGTAACATGGATCTATATAGAATACACTTTTCAAAAAGAGAGTTCTAGGAGATGAGAGCAGATAACTGCCAGAAATGACCAAGGTAGGAACTTGGAGGAAATTTAACTAAAAAGAGAAACTAGCATAGAGGGGTAAAGAACAGTGACTGACTCATGGCAGGTGCTCAAAAAAATGTTTATTGAATAAGTGAATGAATGAATAAAGTAACCCAGAATAAATGGAGGGATGTATGGATACATTGGAAATAAATGTAAAATGCAAGGAGTAGTATTTTAAGTGAGCAATTTGATAAGCCTTGAGAGGAAGCACATTAAATGTTTACTGTCATTACAAATGACAATTTCATTGGAACAGCCTTAAAAACAAATAGGAAAGAGATGTAAAGAATCTATTATTTTATATTCAAATATTTACACTTAGGGCAAAAAGATTAAAGTTTCCATAGCTTTTACTGTTTATCATAATTAAAGATTTAAAATGATGAGAACATTTCATACCTAGAGAAAACAACTTTGAGGAATAAATATCAATTGAATTTCATCACTTAAGGCTTTTTATAAATAATTATTTTTACTTTTCAATTACAGTTGGCATACAATATTATATTAGTTTCAGATGTACAATGTGGTGATTAGGCATTTTTATAACTTACAAAGTGATTCCCCAGCCCCAACCCCAATTGGTCTAGTATCCACCTACCACTATATATGATTATTACAATATTATTGACTATATTTCCTATGCTGTACTTTACATCCCCATGACTATTTTTTTACTACCAACTTGTACTTCTTAATCCCTTCCTTTTTTCACCCACCCTCCAACCCCCTCCCATCTGGCAACCATCAAAATTTTCCTTGTATCTATGAGTTTGTTTCTGTTTTGTTTGTTTATTTTGTTCTTTTGAAATCATATGGCATTTGTCTTTCTCTGACTTACTCTACTCAACACAATACCCTCTAGTCTATCCAAGTTGTTGTAGATGGCAAGATTTCATTCCTTTTTTTATGGCTCAGTAATAGTCCATCACATATATGTACCACCTCTTCTTTATCCATTCATCTATTGTTGGACACACAGGTTGTCTCCATATCTTGGCTACTGTAAATAATGCCACAATGAACATATGGATTCACATGTCCTTTCAAAGTAGTATTTTGGGTTTCTATGGATGAATTCCCAGAACTGGAATTACTGGGTCCTTCTTTGTCTCTTGTTATAGCCTTTGTTTTAAAGTCTTTTTTGTCTGGTACAGGTATTGCTACCCTAATGAGTTTTTCCCCCCTTATTTCATGAAATATCTTTTTCCATTTCTTTACTTTAAGTCTGTGTGTATCTTTTGATCTGAATTGAGTCTCTTGTACATGACAAATTTAAGGGTCTTGTTTTCTTATCTATTCAGCTACTTTATCTTTTGATTGGAGCATTTAATTCATTTACATTTAATGTAATTGTTGATAGATATATAATTGTTGACATTTGCCATTTTATTATTCATATTTTTAATTTTTTTTTTCTCAAAGAAGTCCCCCTAATATTTCTTATAATACTGATTTGGTGGTGATAAACTCCTTTAGCTTTTCCGGGGGTGGAGGGGACATGTCTGGGAAGCTCTTTATTTGTCCTTCAATTCTAAATGATAGCTTTGCTGAGTAGAATAATATTGGTTGTAGATCCTTACTCTTCATCACTTTGACTATTTCATGTCAATCCTTTCTGGCCTGCCAGTACTTAAGGTTTTTAAAAAGGGTCTAGAAGTAGAAGTGCACCTGTTATTATATAAATTGTTATTTATAAGCTTGGATTACTCCTCATGTGGTCATAAATTTACATGACATTTTCTTAGGCTGTCATGGGTATACTCTTCATGGTTTGCATTTCTTTGTATGATAAATGTATTTGCTCTCATATGACTATTAGTTGAAGTATGCTATTAATTTTTTAAATTGTGTATCTAGTAAATCCCTTGACTAAAAGAATGTCTAATATGATACATGCCATCACGTGACTAGTGCTATTATAACAAAGTTAATTAAAGCACAGGTATATTTTTATCTACACAATAATTAGTTTAATAGGATTTAGAAAGACTTAGAAGTTACTCCATTCCAAGAGAGTATTCATTTCTGCTCAGTTACACTCAAATTAGATATTCTAACTCAGGGGCAACAGGCATATATGCCATATTTTTATGATTAGCAAGAATATTCTATTAACTTCAGGGAGTCTCTCTATTGCAGGCAATTTTTTCCCATCCACAGGTTTAACCAGAGGATTTAGCATGCTTCTCAATGCAAGCAACAACTTTCTGTATTCTTTCAACTGCTCATATTTAGAAACTTATGTATCACTAATCTTGTTTGATAGCATTGTATTTATCATCCAACTTGACATTTATCTTAGCCTATTTGAACTACTATAACAAAACATCATACACTAGGTAGTTTATGAACAACAGAAATTTATTTTTCACAGTTCCAGAGGCTGGGAAGTCCAAGATCAAAGTGACAGATTCAGTGTCTGGTGAGGACTACTTTCTGATTCATGAACTGCCATCTTCTCTCTGTGACCTCAAATGTTAAAGAGGCTAGGGAGCTCTCTGAAGTCTCTTTTCCAGAGCACTAATCCTGTTGATGAGGGATTCATCCTCTAGACCTAATCACCTCCCAAAAGTCCTACCTCCTGATACCATCACACTGGGGATTAAATTTCAACATATAAATGGGGGGGGGGCGAGGGTGGTACACAAACATTCAGTCTATAGCTACAATAAATCTCTAACCATGTGAAACAACAAATATAACCAAATAAAACAATTGGGTACCATAGCAAAGATGATGTCTCAAAACCTGAATTTGTATGGTTTGGGTACTATTTAAAGCATGCCCCATATATTAGAACAAATGACTAGTAGAGGCAGTGAAGGACCAAAAAGTACTTAGAATATATCCAAATTAAGTTATGGAGGTTAAGGTAAGGAGGACTTGATTAGTAGTTAGATCTGCTTGAAGTATTACAGCTAGACATTAGCTTGGTCCTGGTAATGAATTTAGAAACAAGAAATGAAATTATCAAATCCTGTTTAATGAAAATTTCCCTACTTAAATCGCAATACAAGTTTTGAAGAATTATAACCTTGGTACTGTGCTAATTAGTACTGTGCTAGTCATACTACTAAAAAGATAACCTATGTAGTTTAAGATCCACAATTGTTAATCAATAAACTCTTTAAAATACACAGAAAAAAAAAACGTCCAGTTTAGTCTGAGCTACCATTTGATTGATGTAAATGATACGTTAATTAACAATAACATTTTAGTTAATTAGAGTTTGTAAAGAGGCTACTGTGCAACAGTAGATGGGGAAAGAAAAATGTAGCTTTCAATCTCTCTCATTTCATTCTGAGTAGACAGTTCTTTGAAGCTTGAAAGAAGCTGAGATCAATCTTCATATTAAATTTTTTCTTTACTCTTTCTGTCCCACATTCCCCATCTGTGCATGCAATATAGCAGGGGATGTCTTTTCTTCTCATCTCCCTTGTCCTTTCCAAGTTACCTAGAAAGCAATCTCCTGGACTCTAGTTTGATGAATTAGTGCTATAGAAGCAAACAAATATAAGCATTGATTTTGAAGGAGTTATTGATAATTTTTTAAAAATCTACTGAGGTTAGGAATGGCATTCTTTCCTTCTGGTTGGCAGTAGTTATCTAAGTCTCATTCCTACATTATTATGGGTACTCTCACTTACCTTACTTTCCTTACTGATGAGAAGATTCCCAACATTGAACACAAAAGATTATTTCCCAGGTTCCACTTGATGTGTTCACAGGATTGTTAGTGAAAGGACACTGTCTTCTCAGGAAAAGTAACCACAATGAAAGTAGGCGGAATCATTATTAGGAAGGATGATACTGTAAAGTGCCAGATATGGTTACTGAGGTATTTAAAAAAACATCGATAATCTTATTTCTGTAAAATACTTTAAAGTTTGCAAAGAACCTTCCAAATTATTTTTTGATCCCACCAGATGATGAAATAATCTTCTACAGAGGTCTTTCAGGAACTATTAAAAGCCTTTACAAAATATACACACTGTGGTTACAACTGAGTTATGAGTATGTGTATGTATATCTGTGTATATTCAGTTTTTTTATAACTATGTCTATACATACATATGGACAATAACTTTAAGATGATATTCAAATATGGAAAAATAGTGCTTGAATTAGAATGATAGGATTATAAATATTTTTTTCTTTTATTGTTTTAGAGTCATCATGCTATATATTTAGTTTAAACTATTTTAACTCTTATGTCCCAAATGATTTGAGGTAAGTTCTGTCCATAGTAAGATTCCCTCCAGTTTTGAGGCAGAAAGAGAAGAGATAGCATCTAGAAACCCTTTCTTATCCCCGAAGACAGCCAGGCATGTGGACAAAATCCACTTTTGGGTGGTCCTCCTGACCACTCCAGATAAAGCTGTCCCCTTTTCTCCAAAGTTGCTGTCACATTACCTTGTTAATTTTCTTTATAGCACTTATCATGCTTAGTTAATCTTTTATTTATTTCTTTACTTATGTATTGTCTATCTCTTCCCTCAGGAATGCAAACTTCATGAGGATGGATACCTTGTTTGTCTTTGTACCTCTGTGTTTCCACACCTGGCACAGGGCCTGACATATAACAGGTTGAACAAATACTAACTGCCCTCAACTAAGCCATATTACCACTAAGCCATATTACCTGGGGCAGGGAACCTAATGAATTATTTCTCGCATAAATATAATGTAAGTTTAAAAGATTTTATAAATAGCATATGTCTTTTTTTTACCCACATTTTATTCCAATTTAAGCCACTTAGAAGACATCTGTAGTTTTTTTTCCCATTTCTTCACATTTCTGGCTTCTTAGCCTTTGGGTTTCAGCTCAAATGGCATTTTGCCAGAGCCTTCCCTGATCGGTCTCTCTGGAGCCATGTCACCCCCCCACACACACACACACTTCTCTCATCCACCACTCTTTTTGGTTCACTTATCACACTCTAGCTTCGACTATTATTAGAATGTACTGTTCTTGAGGGCGGGAACATCTTTATGTCACCGCTGTGTACATAGGATCTAGAACATGTCCCCACACATTCTAGTCATTCCATGAATAATTGTTGAGCAAATCAGTACACTGGTCACTTAAATATATTCTCTTTTTAGTTCTACTAGTTTTCACATGGACTTCCTCGGAATTCTAAGTAGAGAAGCATCTGTAATCAATTTTTTTTTTCTGAGAATTACACTCATTACTTTTTCTTTTCTTTATTATTTTGACTAGAACTACCAAGGATAAATAATATCGATAATAGCAGGTATCTTTGATTTGTTTTTACTTAATTGATTCACCATTAATTATGGCACTGGTATTATCTGGGAAAGATATTATTTACCACACCAAGAAAACATCATTTTAATCCTATGAATTAGGGTTTAGTTTAATTTAGTTTAGTTCTAACAAAAAGCAAACTTGAATTTTATCAAAGAACTTTTGATCATATGGTATTCTTTCTTTGAACTATTGATAAAGTAAACTTTGTTAATATTAAAATATTCTTACATTTCCAGAATAAACTCCACTTAATCATTTAATATATTTCTATCTTTGGTATACTAACATTTTTCTTAGGTTGTTTTCCTGTATCTGTAGTCACAAGAGAATAGTACTGTTTTTTGTTTTATGTGTTTGTTTATTGACCTAGCTTCTTCACGTGTTGCTATCAGGACAGCAGCATTTTCATTTAATGCCCTGGGAAACATTTTGTCTCTTGAGTTTTGAAACAGTCTTGGATGTTTATACAAATCTCAGAGTCTACTGCTTCCTTCTTTCATCCTACGGGTGGAGTGGGAACACCAAAATCCCTTTAAGATGAAGGTGTGGTGTGAGGCAGAATTGAATGTTTAGGACTAGGATAAATAATAATTGTCTGTTGCTTAGTTCTTTGATTTAATCATTTTTGGGGTTTTGTCAGGTAGATTTTGATATCTAGACCTCACACATATTGAATTCTGACTTGAAAGAACAGGAGGCTCTGGTCCCCTTGCTTTACATGATATTTTGGGTTTCAGAATCATATTTAGGCTATCTGTCATATCAGGGTCCAGTGTCCTGTTTAAACACTCCAGAAATCTTTATAAATCTTGTGTATTTCTATTACTCGAAGGGCCATTTTCCTAGGGAGCTCTATGCAGCCATAAAAGGGACATTATAGATTATTTAATATAATGCTATATATTAGATATATATGGAAAAGAAGAATATATTTGAATATAAATGAAAATATAAAAAATAAAAATAGTTAATGATCAGATTATAGATAATTGGTACTCTTTTCCTTTTTTCCATATTCTTGCATTTTTAATATAATGAACATTATTTGAGGGAACTACCATTCCCTCACTTCTCTATGAGGGGACCCCCATGACTAGAGTAACTTCCCAGTCCCTACACCTGATCTTTGCTTACTCCTTCTCAGGGTAGATGGAGGAATAAATTATCTGATTGGAGGGTGGTAAAGGTATGAAATTCCTTGATTTGTGCTTTTTGACTAAGTGGGACTAACAATTAGAAAGCTTGAAGCATGTCATAGGCATTCTTCCTACCATTTTCTTATCACTAATAATATCTGTGTTATAGATCCAAATTGTATTCTGATGATCTGTGCCGACGTCTTGATTTGCTAGGGGTGGTACCAGTGAGCCCATTTGAACGAAGGCACATTCTTCAATTAACTTACCAGTAGTAAAGCCAAGATTTTGATCTCCATCAGTTAGAGACTCTGTTTTATTTTTCAGTTTTCCCCAAACCCCAATAAATAGGTAGTACTTTTGTAGTTGAAGAAAATGTTACTTTTTCCTTTTCTTCCCTGGCTGCTTGAGGGTCGGCTGTTATCATAAAGGATACAATAACTATTCAGAACAAGAAGTTAATGATCAATAGATTACTTTAACAGAAACAAATGGTCATCAACATCCTTCAACTTGGAAAGGCAACAGCACCTAAGACAGAAATTCAGAAAAAACTAGCCAAAGTGAACAAGACCACACCAGGTATCATCTTTGTATATGGATTCAAAACCTATTTTGGTGGTGGCAAGACAACTGACTTTGGCATGATTTGTGATTCATTGGATTATGCAAAAAAAAAAAATGAACACAAACATAGACTGAAAGACATGGCCTTTATGAGAAGAAAAAGATCTCAAGAAAATAGTGATAGGAGTGCAAGAACAGAAGGAAGAAAGTTAGGGGGACTGTAAAGGCCAATGTTGGTGCTGACAAAAAAAAAAAAATTAAGTGTCTAGCCATGAGGTAGAGATCAGACAACAGAAGGAGTAAAGATTTGTCAGTGATTTTATCTGTGTTGATTGTGTAGATTTTTTAGGAGAGGATTAATAAACTAAGAACTTTTATGTGTAAAAAAAAAAATGTTATTTTTAAAATTGGAGGCCACTCTGTGTGCAAATATTAATAGGTACTATTTACTCAGCATTGACCTTGTTAATTGCGTTATGTGCCTCATCTCAGTCAATTTTTAAAATAATCTTATAACAATTTTATAATAATCTTTGTTACCTTTTTTTTTGTAGGAAAACAAACAAAAACTAAGAGAATTTAAACTGCTATTCTTCACGGAATATCTATTCCATAATTGTGGATTCAGGACTGAAGCCTCAGGGAAACCAAAAAGGGAGTTTTCTATCTAGATTTGCAAAGCTAGTCACTGAACTATCAGAATAGTGAAAAATGAAATAAATAATTGTGCAAACTCCCTTCTCAGAGTTTACATCTCTTGTTTACTAACAAAGACCTGTTGCCAAAATCTTACATTCAAGCCAACTTGTATTTGCTTGTTTAACTGAAAGCTACCACCCAAACTCACCCTAGAGCTTGCTTTTGGAAGAGAAGATGACCTCTGTGAAAAGACTATTCTTAGTCTACAGAGAGAATTTTCAATGGCCTACTAGGGACATATGTAAATTCAGGTGACAAAAATTCAGACATTCAAACAAGTATGTGATCAGCATTTCTCTTGACTGAGTAAACTGTCAGGGAAGAAAAAAACTAAGCCTTCTGCTGGAGATTTGGCCAACAGACTGGAGAAAACAGGAGACTGGGAGATTGCTAAAGATTATTGCTATCTATCCAGCTGTTAGTACTAAAAAGCGAACTGATGAATATCTCTTCAGATGGGAGGTGGGGCAGAAGGTTTCCAGGGTTACCAGATACTCAGGTGAAAAATAGCTGCTTGCAGCTGGCTGAATAAGCCCATAAAACAACCCTTTGAGAATTATTTTTACTTCAAAAGGATAAGTCCCAGAGAAACTTCCTCAAGTGGATGCCCTATTATGCCACAACCCAAGGCTGAAGTATGCCTTGGTGCTGACGTCTGATGAGGTCATCCAAGGGTCTAAACTCAGCCTCTGCTCTCTGTCTACCCTTCGTTCTGGCCCTCTTATCTTGTCTCAGAGTTTTAGCAATCATCTTTAGGCAGATGATTTCTAAATCTACCTCTCCATCCCTGTTTCTGGAATTTCCAGTCTCATGTTTTTCATTTTTGCTGAGTGTCTCTATGTAGTAGATAAATTGCAGGTCCTTAAACTCTTTATGTTTTAAAACTGAATTCCTGATTTTTTTACAAAACTTATACTTCTCCTATCACCGTATAGATTACTCTCCTTTCAGACACTTCTCTTGCATCATCTTTGTGACTGCTTCTTTCTTAACATTCATATCTAATGAGTTACCAAGTCCAGCCAGCTAATATCTTTGGACTCCAAACTTCTTTCCTATTTTGACTTTAGTTCAGCATCAGCATTCCAATACAATGGTGTCCTTGCCACCATCCTCACTCTATTCTTCCTTATTTACTGTGACCAGAGTAATCTTCCCATTGTTCCATTTCAACTATAACATTGTCATCCTCAAAACCTGCACTTACTTTTCATTGCTCACATTATGGAGTCCAGATTCTTTAGCATAGCAATCGTAGCCAGGTCTCAGCCTTATTTACTCTATATGCCCTATGTGCTAGCTCAGTGTTTCTCAATCTCTTTTTTAATATTGTCCTCCCCCAAGGAGCTTTCCAAGGATTTTGTTATTAATCGCTCTTCTCATGAAATTTTAATGCCACAGATATGTTTATGTACTGTATATCTAGTAACATTCTGTACTTTACATTTAAAAGTAAGATGTTTTCACCCTCTAAGAATCAATTTTTGCTCTCTTGGGGGGCAATATTGCCCCTATTGAGAATGTACACTGTAGCCAAAACAGATCACTTACCAATTTCTGAATATGCCTCTAAAATTTCTAGTTTCCAAGTTTTTGATCACTTTGGCCATTAGTCAAAGAAACTGAGGAATTACTCCTGTAATTCAGTGCACTGTTCCTCTTACTTAGCATAGACTCACATATCTCACCCTTTATTTCTTCCTGCTGAGATCTTTACTGTTGTGATGCAGATACTCTGCCCTCTCCCTGATCCACTCAGCTGGAACTACCTTCTTTTCATGCTCTAATAAAACTATTTTTATATCTTTATTATATTCTTCTTTGTAATGTGATTTTTCTATTTGTGTTATCTCCCCCGTTGTATTATAAACGTCCTAAAGACAAGGACTATCTTCTTCACAGTGTACAATGCTTTCATATAGTAGGCACCAGTATATGTTAGTTGAAATCAATTCACTAATACACAAGGAACAGGGTAAAAGCCTAACAGTGCTCATATTAAAAAGTTCTACTGCATGCTGAATAAATGAAAACACTAATATGTAGAAAAAATGGACATTATGTACAAGACACTCTCCTAAACCATCATCAGCACAGAAACTGTTTATAAAGGAGTACGTGTATTCTACCACATTGCTGAACTGAACTGGTTCCTGCTTCACGGACATAACAAATAGACACCCACGGAAAGCTATTCGAATGGCTACCTGCCTAGACATGTCTTAAATAATGATCAAAGTGAGTAGAGAACCCACAAGCCAAAAAGTAAATAGACATTTTTGACATCATGTTTCTGTAACATCACCACTACATAAGAAGTGACCAAATTAAAGCTATGGGACAGAAAAGCTGATGGAGCCAAGTTATTTTTGTGTGGGAGGCAAAGCCAAAAGAAATATGTTTTCTGAAAAAGGCTTGATAATTTTAAAATGTGTATTTACTTAAAATTTTCCATTATATTTTGGAATAATACTTTCTTGGAAAAGCTATTTCTGTGGTTTTTATAGGATTATGTTTTGCTTTAGTTAGAGGATTAGGTATCTGAAAGTGGCACTTGTAATTACTTCTTTGAAATAGTTTCTTAAGAAGATTATCAAATCTTATAAAAAACTACAAACAGTTGCTTTCTATATTCTTTGCCCCAGGGCTTTCTCCAAAAATACCATAAACAGTTTTATGCTTTTTTTTCCTCTTAAAGTCTGAGAATGACTTTTGTGGGGCAACGGAATGGGAGTGTCTGAGGGATGGGGGCTTGGCAAATAATTCATTTCCAAAAATATACTGAATTCAGCTCTTGGGCCTGGTTTGCTCACAGAAGGGTGTGTAATAAGTTCAGCCCTTTCTAGTCTTTCAAATAGAGTAACCTTCAGACAGTTTAAGGTTTTGGGGGCAATTGTATGTCCTATGGGCTCTTTAATGAAAAGGAGAATTAGTCGTGAACCTCCTTTCTTTGCACTCAAGTTCTGAAAGCAAACAGCAACAGCCAAAACAAATACTTGGGAGCCAACACTTAAGCTTCAGCCTCAAGAGCAGAATTATGTAGGATTGTTGGTTTAACAAATCCAATAGGGAGTGGAGAAGGGAAAGAGGAGGGGAGAGGAAGGGCCCGCCCCTTTGGAATGTGATTGGTCCACTCTCTCCCTTTAGCCGTTCATTTTGCATCTCAGTTGGATAGGTTGAGAGAAACCTGTCATTTAAGGTGGTGTCAAAATGAGCCCTGTAGGTGTGGGCTGTTACCTAAGTTTGTGGTTTTAAATTTTCAAAGTGTCAGAGTGATCGGCTATGGGATCAAGTTCCTGAAACTTGTCTTCTATATCTTGAAAATGTCATCGTAACAGGAGGCACCAAGGAGCTTAAGTGTAACTCACACACAGAGAAAATGACGAAAGTTCCTCAGGGGTTTGATTTCAGTTTCTTAAGTGACGAAGAAGCCAGGAAGATCCTTCAAGTCCTGGAAAGAAATGAGGAGCTACAGAGGGCAGAGAAGGACAGGATCAGGTACAAAGCAAAATCCTTTACTCTTTTTCCTTAGGCCTGGGTCCGCAGTGGCCCGGGAGTCCGCGGAGGGAGGCGCGGAGGGAGGCGCGGAGCTTTTGCTGGGCACCTGTCTGGGATCCCGGACTTGCAGCATCCGTCCCGGGCGCAGCTGGACAGGGGGAAATCTGCGCTGAGTTTTTCTCTTAAGGACGTTGGGGTGCTTGGTTGGTGCTCTTTCCACACACAACATCCCAGAAGGGCTCGCTTGCAAGTGTCGGATCCCGCAGGGTGGGGAGCGCCTCCTACCCTCTTCCAGCTGGCGGCTTCTTTGGTGCGTTTCTCTTGGAATGGGTCTGGTGCTGCCGCCTCACCTCCCGCAGCGGGGAGGGAAGAGGGAGCACGTGGGCTGGATCGGCCACGGGGCCTTCAGCCTGGAACAGGGGCCGTGCAACCATGCTCCTCTGCTCTGGCGCCTCCTCGGCAATCTCGGGGCGTGAGCCAGGCGGGCAGGTGAAACGGGACGAGGGTGCTGCGTGGAGCGGAATCCTGGCCCGCGCGCACCCACGTTTTTACACAGTTCCTCTAGGCCATCCATCGTCTCTCAAAGTACTCTTCCTGGGTCCCAAAGACAACTTTCTCCACCCCACGTGGACAGTCATTGAGCCTGAAGAGCTAGCTCCTCAATGGCGGGAAGTGGACTCTACCGCAAGAGTTGGAACTGGGATGCGCGGAGTTGTCTAGAACCCGTGGGTCTCATTGCTACTGGTGCTGTGGGAAAGTTGCTACGGAATTTCACCCTTGACCTTACAATGCAGTGTCGTAGGTGAGGAATTAGTTACCAGGGAATGAAATCAAGAGATTATTACCTGGGATGTAAATTAACCAGTTCTTCTGCTGAGGAAGAGTGAATATAAGTCTTGGAACGAATTAAAGGGGTCTTATCACCAATTCTGGAACAGACCATCCAAAAACTTGTCTATTTGATTGTGGAAGGGAATTTAGGGCATTCTCAGACCAAAGTGTGGCATCGATTGAAATTTGGAAAGCCATTTTGTTTGTGAGTGATATTTTTGGTGTGCGTGAGCGTGTGTGTGTGTGTGTGTGTGTGTGTGTGTGTGTGTGTGTGTGTGTGGTGGTGGTGGTGATATGAATTTTAGGTTTCCACCGCCTTCCAAGTATCTCATTGCTCCCTATCAACCCCTAACCCCCAATTAAAAAAAAAAAAAACTTTCCAATATACTCTTCACACAGGGAAACCCAGTTGTTCTTTGTAGAAGCAATTAGAATACATTCAGTCCAAAGCTCTGTCTTCTCCTCCATTAGATATGGCTCTTGGGAGGAAAAATAAATATTTGAAGTCTGAGGATGTGTATTTCATGCTATCATTCTCTGCCTTTAGAAAAATAGGCTCCATCATTTCCTCAGTGTAAAAGTGTGCCCTCATAAATATAATATGTCCACACCCCACACTCCCACATGCATGTACCCACACATATGTACATACACTATACACAGGCACACCCAACCTTGAAAAGAACTTTAGAACTGTATGCAGTTTGTCTTCAACACATATTCCAAAAGGACTAAGAAACTTTAGTTGCTCTCGGTGTGTGTTCTTGGAAAGGTTTCTTGTCTGCAGAGGATGGGGCTTCTTAAGTGATCCAGTATAAATTGGAGGAAATTGAGGGAGAATCAGGAAATAACAGAGGGAAGGAAGCTTTCATTTAGAATGTTATCAATGTAGCTTCTCATGAACTACAGTCTTAGAAATAGTAATACTATTTATTTTAGTTTTTATTCAAGAGAATTTTGACTTTTTATAGTTGATTTGATGCTTGCTTTGTGTTTCCTCTATAGCAGTTTTTGGTGACCAGGTCAGCTGACTTTAGGGAGAACTGGAACTAAATATAGATGCAAAGGCCATGCACTAGGCTTTAGAAGGAAGACTAAAACACATTTTTTGGTTTCATGGTGCTCATATTCTAACTGGAACATCAACAGAAAAAGCCATAAGCTAAGACAAAATCAGTGCCATTAACTATTAAACTAACTATCAAAAATAATTACCCCAATGATTTTTAAGAGTCACCATTAAAATATAAAATTAATTTAAGGAAGCTAGACACTTGGACCAAATGCTTAAGGCAATTATTTCTAGTACTTTCTTTTCCCTGGTGAATTCCTATATGCCACTCTCAAATCCTCGTCACTGGGTAGCAGACTCCATGGGATTGTTCTGCTTACCAACTCACATGCATTGGTTTTAATAGCAGGTACTGGCATGCAGAAAAGGCCTGAGATAACATGTCAACCTGGCTGCCTCTTCTGCTCATTTTCTTGATCATCATATTTTCCAAATCAAAAGTCAGAACACGTGACTTATAATTCAAGAGTATTATTTGAGACTCTGGGAGGTCTTTTTACTATATTGAGAAACAGTCTCAAGTTCTCTTGGCTAGAACAATAAGAGACCAAATAAGGAAGTTGGGAAAGTTTGCTGGTTGGGGGACAACTGATGAGTTGAGTTACGATAGGCTTGAGGTGTCTATAAGACAACCAAGAAGAAATATTTTATAGTTAGAAACAGAACTAGAGTGTTATGCAAGGCTATAGATGTTCGGAGATGGATATTAAAGGTATGAGAATAGTTGAGCTCACATGCAGGAGACAAGAGCCCTACTCATAGAAATGCTCCTGAACACAAAGAACTTGCCCCAACCTCCCCTCATCAGTACCAGACCTCATCAGGTTCCAGCTTACTAGGAAAGTATTTATGTTAAATATTATAATGTTTTTCATAGATAAAGTTTATTCAAATTTTTAGGAGAAACATCAAGATTCAAATTGATAAATAGACAAAAGATAGAAATAAATCATTCATTCTAGAAGGTATCCCAACAGTAAACAAAACATACAGGAAAATGTTCACCCTCAAAGTAATAACTGAAAATTGAAGGAACCTCAAGATACCATGTTGCACCTTTAAAAATAACATGAAGAATTTATGGAGATGAAATGAAATGGATACAGCACATTGTCAGTGGCACTGTAAATTGAATACAGTCTTTTCGGTGAACAATATGGCAATACCTTTAAAGATATGCTTTGCCCTTGACCCAGTCATCCAGTTGTTGGATATTTCTCATTAGTAGAAGATTGAGGTGGAGAAGGTGGCCGCACCGACATTGATTAAGTGCTGCCTTTTCATATAATAATAGTAATTACTGTGATAATAATAACAACTAACATTTATTGGTCCCTTATTGCACACTAAGCATCAAACATGTTATATCTATTTAATTAATCCCCCAATAACCTCATTAAGGTACACATTTTAATTTCTATTTTATAGAGAAGGAAACGGCTTAAAAGGTTCAGTATTTTGACTAAGTTAAGCAGCAGAGCCAGAACTCAAATCCAGATCGATCTCAAAACTATTTCACCCATCAGCATAGAAAAATCTTCACAACCACCCTCTGGGGTGAGTATTATTAATGACTTTGTACAGAAGGGATACGGAAATTTAGCAAGGTTAAGGAACTTGCCTAAGGTCACACAACTCATAAGTGGCAGAGCTAGAATTTGAACTCAAATCTATCTGGCTACAAAGCCCATATTCTTTCCACTATACCATACTTTTCTCTAAAGAAATAATTTAGTGGAGGAAAAACAAGGAATATACTCTCATATATTTATTGCAATATTACCTATAATAATAGCAATCTAGTAGGAAATTTCAAATCTAAATATCCAATAAAAGCATAGTCATTACAAAGGACAATTATGAAGAGATCATTTACTGACCCAGCGTGATATTTTAGTTATATATTCCTGATTACCTTGGTTGTTGTGTAGATACCTCAAGCGTGTTATGGATACAACTGTGGGTAAATACATATTTGGCATTGTTCTGTGAAAAAGTAGAACACAAAACAGTGCATATGCTATTATTGCACTTTCTTCAGGACATCTGTGCATATGCACAGCAACTGGAAGAAAATGGGCAAAAATCTGTGCTTCTTCTGATGAATCTCTAGTGCCTGATGCAGCTTCTGGCACACAGTAAACATTCAGTAAATGTTTGCAAAAGGCATGGGCTTGCCCACAGCTGGGAGGGCTGTCACCTACCCTCTAGCCCAACACTGACAAGATGAAAAGTCAGGCCTGGGGGAGAAGATACATGACAGGCAGGCAAGAATGCTGGGCACATGCCACTTCAGGAGGCTCTGGGAAGGCAGATAAGGGGAAGGATCTAAGATTTCATGGCTTACAGGACAGGGGCCATCAGGGACTGGCAAGGTGCATCCCTGTAATAGGCCTCTAGTAAATATTTGATGAAGGAATTAATGATCTATACTAGCTGGAGTCAGAGGCTTCTGTAGTCCCTATCTTCTTTTCTCACTTCTGAATCTTAGTTTGTTTCAACTTCTCATCTGCCCAGCCAGACAGGATTTCTCCCTCCTTTGAACCCCATAATGCATTGTAATTTCTGTGTTACATTTATCCTATTTCATCCTGTAAGTCTAGGATCTGTGTCATAGAAATACTAGGAGAGCCAGTTAAAGAGGTAGAAATTAAATTTCAACTGACAGTTCCACTTCTTGTTGGAATATGGAAATGTTTTTTTCTGAGAAGTCACTTGGGCATGACTTCTCAGGCTTTGCACAGTTTGTGGTTCTAGCACAGTGAAGAAAAATGGCTGAGAACTTGAATCATGGTTTACTGATTCTGAAAAGCATCTTTTTACAAGTCTTTGGAAAACACAACTACTTACCTATCACGGTCGCTGCCACCCCCACCCCACCCATCCCTGTTTCATAAATGTAACTGAAATGGAAAGTATCAAGAGATATCAACTAGTCAG
The DNA here is from genome assembly GCA_004027375.1 of Macroglossus sobrinus. Classification (NCBI taxonomy): domain Eukaryota; kingdom Metazoa; phylum Chordata; class Mammalia; order Chiroptera; family Pteropodidae; genus Macroglossus; species Macroglossus sobrinus. Next base: position 32,909 of record PVKZ01006073.1, read on the forward strand.
CTCACAGAAGGGAATATCAATAATGTTCATTTTTCCTCTTGTAGAAAATTTATAAAGTATAAGATATTACAGCACCTGGTGTAATCAAGTTGAAAAATGGCATGCCTACATTTAAATTATCTTTGCTCAATGGCAAGATTGCAGCCCAAGAAAGTTTTCCAGAACTTAGTTGTTTCTGATTGATTTACACCAGTGTCCTTGAGGTGCGACTCAGTCCTCGGGAGTACTGTATTTATCAAAGTGGTGAAGTGGTTGGTAGCTGGTGGAAGCAGCATTCTGCAGAGATTAAAAGCTAGATATACAAGACTCCTGTCTCTCCTAGGCTTTCTGCCTGCTCCCTCCTCTGTCAGCCTATGAAATCTCCCTCTGGCTAGGAGACAGACTTTTCAGAAACATCAGATGCTTATTTATTGAGCATCTTATTTGCCATAAACTGTATTAACCCTGAGGATACGATCAAGAATAAAACATAGATTCTGCCCCAAATGGTTTCAGTCTATGAAAGTTTCGATTGGTGGTAAATCCTATGACATGAAGTGTCTGTAGCTTATTCTCAAGTAGCCCTATGTGGCCTGGGGAAGAGACAAGGGGAACTGCATGGAAGCCACAGGAGTACCCTGAAGGCTTGAGTGTTCTAATATCATAACAAGGTATGAGATTAACATCATGGATCTCTGAGGTATCTGCACTGTCCAATAATATCCAATTTAGTCAATTCTTTTAAACCGAGGGGAGATCTTTCTCACAGACACATTTTCTTGGGTTGGAGAGCAGTGTTACTTTTAGACCTTGTGATATTGTAACTCTTTTAGCTTGTAACGTCTTTCATACGTTTGTTTTTGTCTTCATCCTAATCTGATAAAGCATGTATTTTTCTATTTCAAAGCTAATAACAACAACAGTAATAACAGCTAATATTTGTTGAGCACTTAACTCTGTGCTAAACCCCATATGCATTATCTCATCTAATTCACAACAACCTAATAAATTAAGAGATTTTTTTTTTTTTAAATCTCCATGCTACAGAGGAAGTATGGGGAGGACAAGTAATTTGAGATAATACTGCTAGGAAGAGTTGGATTTTAAACTCCATCTGTACTTAATCTCTGTGCAGTACTGCCTCCTACAATGAAGTACAAAGAAGTTGAAGTGAGTACACTCACATTGCTCATCTAGCTTGTAAAAGAACCAGCACTAACATCTTTTCACTTAAAAACTTATTTCCACTGACCATAAAATAGAGAACATAAAATTCTAGGTAGCCATGTGCCCAGCTGAGAACTGGGGATATTATTACTAAGGAACAGGGCAATGAATATTGGGGAGAAATTAGTAGTATATGCCATATGTAGGAAAACCTGTAGGTAACTATTTATGTTTCAAAAAGCATACATGCATTTTATAAGGATGTAAACTATTACAAACTATTAAGATGATTAGTTATTACTTGGGCATGATATTTAAACAGATTCATCCTTTTACTATTATTTTGCTTATTCCAATTGTCATAGGTTATTTTTTAAATGATGACTATCACTTTTGATAATAAAAAAAGTGCAAAATATTTGTCTTTTTACTTCTATATATATGACTTTTAAAATAACTTGTTTTAAAAATATCGGAATGTTTCTCTGCCCTCTTCCTTACATATATTAGTTATTAGTTTTATCCATTAGTAATGTTAATACATTTGTGGCTAATTATGAGTTCCTTGTGGTCAAGCATTGTCTCAGGATGGAGAACCCCACACACTGATTGCTAATTAAATGGACCTTAACTTCTGTGAGGGAATAAAAAGTTAAGAGAAAAAAGATCTAGGGAAACCACTTGAAGGACATAAAAAGGTCAAGTTAAGGTTAGTCCAAAAATAGTTTTCTTCCTGTTAGCACACTTGGGTCTTAAAACCGAGAAGCAGCTGGTTAAGAGACTTGCTGAAGCAATTCAAGTCTATTTTTCTGCAGTTAGTTATTGCACGGGCCTTGATACTTGAGAGCCGTAGGCATACCTCACTCTCCCCAGGAATGTTTCCTTATTGGCATTGCCAATGTTCCTATGTAAAGGCTATACTTACAATACCACCTTATATACCTCAGGAGTCAACTTCTTCATTCCTCTTTTTTGGAGGACACAATTAACCTTTAAGAGCAAGCCTGATTCAATACTTTTAAATAAATTACTATAAACCATTCTATTGACAGTCTAAAAAAGAAAAACACATAATCATTTCAATTGATGCAGAACCATTTGACAAAATTAAACGTGCATTCATGATAAAAACTCATGCGTTAGACTTTCTCATGATGAACGAGGAAACAAAGGCTACAGTGACCAAACTCTTCACTTTCCAAAGAAAGAGTGTGGTGTTTTATATCAAATTTGCCTTGGTTTCGACTTTAAAACAATGCATTTAATACCAGTTGAAGGAGAAAGAGAGCTGGAATGGCAGGAAGTAACCTGGTAACCACACTCTATTTTCCAGATTTGTTTTCTGTGTCTTAGGGAGGGCTGTGCTCCCTCTGAAGGCACTTGGCAAGAATCTGTTTCAGGACTCTTTCCTAGTTTCTGGCAGTTCCTTGGCTGTGGCAGCATAATTCAGCCTTCACACAGTGTTCTTTCTGTATGAGTGTCTGTTTCTGTTTCCAAAATTTCCTTTTTTTTTTAAGGACACTAGTCATACTAGAGTAGAGTCCACCCTAATGACCTCATGGTAACTTGATTACCTCTGTAAAGACCTTGTCTCCAAATCAGGTCAGGTTCTGAGGTACTCAGGGTTAGGACTCCAATATATTTTTTTGGAGGACACAATTAACCTTTAAAAGCAAGGCTGGTTCAATACTTTAAAATAAATTACTGTAAACCATTCTATCTATAGTCTAAAAAAGAAAAAACATATAATCATTTCAACTGATGCAGAAGAAGCATATGACAAAATTAAACATGCATTCATGATAAAAACTCTCTGCAGAGAAGAAATAGAACATGATAAAAAGGCATCTACAAAATAGCTTATAGCCAATATCATGACTAATGGTGAATGACTAAATGCTTTTTCCCTAAGATCAAGAACAAGGCAAGGATGTACAATCTCACCACTTCCATTCAACATCATACTTCAGGTCCTAGCAAGTATTAGGCAAGATAAAGAAGTAAAAGGCATACATATCAGAAAGGAAAAAATAAAACTGTCCCTATTTGCAGATGATATGATTGTCTACAAAGAAAATCTCCCCCAAAATTTATATCCCCCCACAAAAAAATCCTGGAACTAGTAAATGAATTTAGCAAGGTGGTAGGATACAAGATCAATACACAAAAATCTATTGTGTTTCCATATACTAGAAATGAACAGTTAGAAATCTAAATTTAAAATTTTTATGGAGCAAAAAATGAACTGAATAAACAATAATTTTGAAAAGAATAAACTTAAAAGAATCACACTAGATTTGAGACTTACTATAAAGCGACAATAATCAAGGTAGCATAGTGTTTTTGGAGAAAAAGACATATAGAATAATGGAACCAAATAGAATCCAGAAATAGACCTCCCCCAAAAAAATACAGCCAATTGATTTTCACAAAGATGCAAAGGCAGTTCATTGAAGAGTAGTCTTTTTGGCAAACGATGTTAAAATAATTGGGCACAAGGCTAGAAACATTTTCATCACCCCCAAATGAAACCCATTAAGTAGTGACTCTCTCTCTATTCCTGCTTCTCCCCAGTTGCTAATAACCACCAATCTGCTTTTTGTCTCTATGGATTTACCTATTCTGGTTGTCTCATATCAAAGGAGTAATACAATATATCACCTTTTGTGTCTGCTTTATTTAGCATTAGGTTTCTGAGATTTATTCATCTTGTAGCATGGATCTCTACTTTGTGTCTTTTTATAACTAAGTAATATTCCATTGTATGTATATACCACAATTTGTCTATCCATACTTCTGTGGATGATTATTTGTGTTGTTTCCATCTTTTGGCTTTTGTGAATAGTGATGCTATAAACATTTATCTATAATGATTTGAGTACCTGTTCTCAACTCTTGGGTGGAATTATTGTGACATTTGATAATTCTGTGTTTAACTTTTTAGGAATTGTCAAGCTGTTTCTTGTTACATGTTATCAGATTGCTTTTCAAAAATGTTCTAACAAATTGCACCTTGACAGGCAGTGAGGGAAGCCTCCTAGTCCACCATAATCTTCTCAACACTTGATGGTGTTATTGTATTTTTAAAATCTTTACTAATTTTGTAGGCAGAGAAAAGATTCTTATACTTAATTTCTAACACTGTGATTAAAAGAAACATGAACTTTTTCATGTTTACTATTCATTTACATTTCATGATTTATGAATTATCTATTTATATCTTCACTCATTTATATTTGAGGATTTGTATTTGGAGTACTTCTTGTCACAAATAACAGATCTAACCATGGCTTTAACAAATTGGGGATAAATTTTTCTGAAATAGAAAAATTTCTGAAAATAGGCAACTGCAAGCTGATTTAGTGGTTTAAGAGATCTACCCCCTCACTGCAAGGGAATTAGGAAGTCAAGGAATGCAATTCAGTTGGCCTGGAACAATCATGATCCATCCCCCTGGGAATGAACACTATGCTGCCCACAACAAAATCAGAAAGGAGGAGGAGGGACCTGGGGGAAAATGGATTCTAGAAGGTAAGCAACACTGACACAGAGTCTCAGTGTGTTTTTCTCTTACTGAATAATAATTTGTGTTTCTCTATACATTAAGGAAATAGACGTTTGTCCTATTTATTACAAATACGTTTCCCAGTTTTTAGTTTGCATTTAACTTCTATTTATCTGAAAATAGAAGTTTTTTTTTCATTTTTATGTAATAAAATGTACCAAGTTTATAAATTTTTTCCTTTTAAGATTAAAAAGTTTTCCTATTTAGAGATTAGGTCAACACTCACCTCTAATTTTTAAAATCTTTTAAAATATTTAACTTTTTAATTGATTCAATATGTTTTATCTATGAGTTGGAAATTATATAAATAGATTTTTTTTTCAAATAGCTAGCAAATTTTTTTGGTACCATGTATTTCTATCTTCTTCTAAGGCACATCATTATTCTTTTTAGAGAAAGGACAAGGTTAAATGACCAAATAACAACAAAGAGTTGATAAGCCTAAAGGGGAAATTGTAGAGAAAGGCTTTTGTACTGAGAAGTGTGATTGTTATATATATAAGTATGCATAGTTAATGAATCATGTTTCAGTTTCTTTCCTCTTCTCATTTTTCTATGCTAAGTAGCAAATCCAATTGAGGGTGGACCATTCATCTTGAGATCTCCCTCAAGTGGACTGGTTGTCATTTAGGTCTAGTTCTTCTGCTAGTGAAACTAATACCGTGTTAGAGTTGTATAAGTTTTTAACTTTTAACAAAATTAATTTACTTTCAAAATTACTTAATCACAAGGATAAGCGATTAACAGGAGTACTAGGCAAACAAGCATGCAAAATAAAAACCTCACATCTTATGAATTTAGTGTTTAGGATTCACAGGGATACTGGTAAAGCTCTTTCGGAGATCATTGCATGTCAATCAGAATCCCACCAGGAAAACTGAAACTACTCCTTTTTTAAAACAGAATATAGTGCAATGAATGGATGACATGGAGATAAAAAGAGGCAGAGAAACCAATCGGGACAGTGCGGCTAGAAACAGCAGAAAGCCTGTAGGCAGAAGAAGAGCCTTGATTTATAGCACTGGCCAACTTGAAGCTAGCAACAGTTTAACCAGCAGCTTGCAAAATTCCTAAATGTTTAACAACCTGCTCTTGTGAACAAGTGCATCACTGATTGGAGAGGAAAAGGGAGCGAGCAGGTGGTGTTATTCAAGCCCTCAGGCTAGGATCCCCCAAGAGAAACTGGAACCATGGCAGGCCTGTCTGGGGATTTGACGGGGTGGGAGAGACAATCACTGCCAAGTTCTTCATGAGACAGAGGGAGGAGAAGAAACACTCTGACTTTTCCCTTCTCTTCCTCCAATCTCCTGCCAGTGCCTGGCTGAAGCCAGCTGGAAGCAGTTGATGTGTAGTGAGAGCCTAAGAAATGCATCTGGAAGACGTCATCTCCTAGCAGCACAGAGCAAAGCAGCAGGACGGTTTCTTGTCCTCTTCTTTTCTTTCCCATCTCTGTTGTCCTTTTTTTATCTTCCTTTATATTCTGCTTTTTCTTGCAATATAAATTGCTACGGTTTTGCTTCCCTGTCAGAAAAGTCTCATGAATTTTCCTTCCCATCATTCTACACTGTGTTCATGAACATTCTGTGCTCTTATGCAATTTATTTCTTGCTTCTTCACCTTTGGAGAGTTATTCTGTACTGTTCTTGCTTCTCTGTGCTACTGCTTCTCCTCACCTTTCTAGATATTCTTCTGCACAGTCTCCATCATGCTTAGGTGACTCATGGTCTATGGGTGGCGAGGAAGAGTCTTACTTGGGATACTGGGTAGAGAGGGCTTTGCAGAAAGTCTGCACATGGACTGAAAATGGAATTTGAAGGACTTGGGGAACCTAGATCTAGGGACCAGCTACTTACTTTGCTTGCGTGTCACAGTCCACACCATCATCTTCCCAGGATGCCTTTGATTCCCTCTCATTGTGCTACTGCATTCTTCAACTGGCTGATTCATTCTACATTATCAGATCTAGATTCTGATGCTCATGGCTGTCCACACCAGGTCACCTGATGCATCCCTGGCCACCCTGTGGATGCACTGCCCTAGAGTCAGGCATCCAGTCTTAACCCTGCCCAAGAGAAAGGTCAGTGGTAGATTTTTTTAAGGAGTCGCCTTTCACTGCTTTTCCTCTCTCTGTGCCCACCTACGCACTAATGCATTTGGTATATTTTCCTGCCTTCTGTGATGACAAGTCCACAGATTCTGGTGAGAGGGATTCTCAACCCCAGCTGAAATGACAACTATCTGGAGAACTTTCCAAACTACCAATGCCAGGCCCCACCTGTACATTCTGACTTAATTGATTTGAGATCAGGTTGGGCATGGGTATTTTTCATAAGCTCCCAGATAACTCTGATGTGCTATGTGGGACCCCATCCTGGCTGCCTGGGCATCAGGCACTGACTTTACCTGTCACATCTTTCTTACACTTCAAACCTTTGCACAAGTTGAAGGACTGTTGATTTCTCAGGAAACAATGAAGTTTGGGAGGATAAAGCCTGTAGTTTTAGGAAAGAACAATCGGGAGGGCTGTGCCTAAGAGAGGAAAAAAATAATGGCATAGATAATAGAGGTTCTGTTCATCCCTCTGGCAACTAAATCAAAGTTGTGACAGAAACAAGAAGCAGAAGCAAGGAAAAATTGCCTGGGATCTAGAAGAACAAGCAATACAACTAGGGAGAAATCCAAGTAAACACCGTGCAATGGCAAAAAGTACAACAGAGCGAGGATGTGGGGAGGCCCTGTCCAGTGGCTAGGTGAGATGAAGGCTGCAGCAGCATCAGAAGTCTCTTAACGGGGCCGTGTCCATGAGCAGATTTTCCCAGTGATGGACCTGCTCGCACTGAACACCAGTACTGATTCAGCTGTGTACAGGGGGCACCAGGGACTTACAGGGAGACATTGTCTGAATGAGGGCCAAAGCAAGACGCATTCTGTACAGAAATGCCAGCAGTATCTATTGTTCCCTGTTGAATCTTTCTCCATACCAGTGTGCCAGATACAGCATTGCTATAGCCATAACATCATCAAACTGGATAATAGAGGTCGCGCCACCCAGAGGATTCCCTAAAACCCCGCCTACTTCAACATCCAGGTGTATCCTCATGCACAGTTCAAAACACTAGTTATAAAGATGCTCAATGAACTTTTGGGACGTGTAGATAAAATCAACAAAGAGATTTAAAAAAAAACATAAAAATGGAAATGGAAATTATAAAAGGGAACCAGTCTGAAATAAAGAGCACATTATCTGAGATGAGAAACGTATTAAATAGAATAAACAAAGGAATAAATCAAGTGAATAAAGAAAAGGATCAAATGCCCTATCTAGAGGATGGGAAAGCCAAGGACATGCAATCAGAATGGCAAGAGATAAGATGCCAAGACTATAAAAATAATTTAAGGAGCATATGGGACACTATTAAGGGTCCAATAAGCCATCTGATTGGCGTAACTGAAGCAAATCAAGATGTTAAACAGCTGTTTGAAGAAATA
>PVKZ01006074.1:0-41065 GCA_004027375.1 Macroglossus sobrinus
TATATATATATATATATATATATATATATATATATATATATATATATATATATATAAGTTTCTATCTTCTTTTCCTTCGCTGCCCTGAAAATTCTGTCTCTGTCTTTGATTTTTGATAACTTTAATACAATGTGTCTTGGTGAAGGCCTTTTTGGGTTGAGATAATTGTGTGTTCTGTTGAGTTCTTGAATTCCAAGCTCCAGCTCACTCCTTAGATTTGAGAAATCCTCGTCAGCTATTTGTCTGAAAATGCTTTCTAGTTCCTGCTCCTTTTCCTCTTCTTCAATAATGCCTATTATTCTTATGTTTCCTCTCCTGATGCTATCAGCTAGTTCTTGTATTTCTCTTTAATTACTTTTCGTTCTTCCATTTCTTTCTTCTTCCTTCTGATGCATTTCTAGATTTCTGTCATTGATATCACTGATCCTTTTCTTTATTTGATCAACTTTCTTTCTTATGCTTGCTATTTCATTTTTATATGTTTCAGTGTTCTTTATCTCCAGAAGTTCTATTCGGTCCTTTTTGAGGGTTTCAATCTCCTTGCTCTGCTCATCTAGTTTTTTTTTTCATTTCTGAAATTGTTGATATGATTTGTTTTGGATCTCATTGAGTTTTTTCAGAAGTACCATCCTAAATTTTGTCATTTAAGTTGTATATTTCTATGTCTGTAAGCTTATTTTCTGGAGATTTTTCTCTTTGTTCTGTGATGCCTTGTCACCTTGGTTGTTCATGGTGTTTAATGGACTATTTCTCTGCCTGGGCATTAATGGATGTGTAGCATGCTGTTTTCCAGAAAGAAGGTTTATTATATAAAGGTCTGTCTGTAGTCTGTTGCAAAGAAGGCAGTTTCTTTTGCCTTCCAGTAGGTGGCGTCTAAGTCTCTTGGATCCCTGCTCTATATAATGCCTAAAGTACCTGTGGCAGCTCATATGTGCAGTTCCATGCTCAGACGTGCTGGTGTGCACTTTGGGTGTTTTTTTTTGCTGAGTTTTAGATGTTCAGCTTATTGTTATTTCAAGGGGAGATCTGGGGACATCTCTCACTCCACCATGTTTTCTATTGAAATGTGGCTCATAGCATCCGTCGCGCTGGGAATTGAAATGTAGCTTACAGGGCTGGCCGCCTTTGCTGTGATTGGAAAGGCCACCACAATGATGGCCGCCCAGCTGTGAACACTTGGTGCTGAATCACTCAGAGCTGAGTTTGGCAGCAAGCCAATACAGTGCCCCAGGCACTCTGCAGGTTGGGTGTGGCGGGGTCTCAGAGAGACAGTGGCAGTAAGATTAATATGGCCTCAGTCATGCTGCAGATTTGGTAAGTGTTGTGAGTTCCCACATAAGACCCAGGTCACAGCAAGACCAGCTGCTGTCTGAGACTGGCCCACAGGCCCTAGATATTTGCCAAAGTTTGTGTTGGCAGCAAGGATCTGGTTGACCTTATCTCTGAAATGGGGCTCACAGCGCTGGCTGCTGTTGCTGGGATTAGAAACACTGCTCACAACAATGGCCGCTCACTGTGAATACTTCACTCTGAATCACTCAGCTCAGGGCTTGGCAGGCATCATAAACAGCTGCTTCTGGCAGTCTGCAGGTTAAGTGGGACAGGCTGATCCCTTCAGGTCAACATCTCCTAATGGATTTGTGGGAGGAGTCTTCACAATCAAGTTGGCGAGGTCTGTAGCGGGGATGGACTAAGGCACAACGGTGGCTGTCTTTCCAGCCCTCTTTCTGACTCCAGTTAAAGGAGACTTTTTCAGAATGAATCCTGCGTGAGCCTCAGACCCACCACCGATGTCCCGGGTGAGTGTCCGCAGATCAGAAAACCTTTACGCAGGTCCTTCAAAGGGACTTCTAGGGGCTCAGTCACCTTCTGTCTCACCCAGAGGGCCAGAATCACCTCTAGTTTCTACAGTCAGAGTTATTAGAATCTCCTCTTCCTTGGGCTGGGATCCTGTGCTGGGGAACCCCCAGATGAGACCAGGACCCCTCCTCTCCTTTAGGAGAGCCTTTGCAGCCTCGCTCTCTCTCCCTGTGATTCTTCACCACCTTCAGGTATGGGTTCAGCCCAGTTTGGGACTTTGCCCCTCCTACTGGCTTCTATGTGGCTCCTTTATATTATCAGATGCAGGTGTTATGATCAACTGGATTTCAGACGATACTCCACGTTGATTATTTTATAATTTGGTTGTAATTTCAATGAAGTCCTGGGAGGAGATGAACCCTGCTTTTACCTAGTCTGTCATCTTCCACCAGGCTCTCTTAATTTCTTGTTTTGAAACAATCATTTTATTTTAGGGCAAAATTACTTTCCCTTTTCTTCTTTCACCAAAAACAAAACAAAAACAAAAAAAAACTCCATGTCTTGTATATATTTCCTTATCCAGAAAACACATTTTACTTATATTTACCTCGGCAAAAAATTTATCTTTATGCTTCATATCTTCTTCTACTGAAAATGTACATTCTATTTTTCTTATATAGTCATTTTGTGTTATTTTTTTTCTAGTAGGTTTGTAAACAAAAAATATTAGTTTTTTTTATAAACCAATTTTGGCAAAGGAACTTACATAGCAGTCTATATTTTAAAATGAACTATTTTTTATTGGGGTGACATTAGTTAACAAAATTATATGTTTCAAGTGTACAATTCAATAACACATCATCTGTATATTGCGTTGTATCTTCACCACTTAAAGTCAAATCTTTTCTAGTCACCATATGTTTGGCCACTTCTTTTTTCCCCCTTCAGTCTCTGTGGGAAATGTTTTGGTTAGCTCCTGGGTGTTTACATTTCAAAGACGTAATAAGAGTTATAATTTTCAGAGACAGGGAAAGACTGTAAGTTTTAAAGCATTATACTAAACATGTGAGAATTTTAGTAGTTTTATATAATTTTTAGAACATATTAATAATACATCTACATAAACATAATCAAAGGATTAGTATCATTTATTTGACAATGATTTTCATGTAATTTAACATACCAGATAAACCTAACTATGTTGATATTAGTCTCTTATAAAAAGAGAGAACTGTTCTTTGAAATGTTTTAGGGCTCTTCCTGAAAAAAATTAAAGTTCTCAAAAATCTCAAAAGTCAAGAAAAAGATGTTATTTAATTTTGAATTTTGGAAAGTTTGTCAAACATATTAAAAGGTTTAAAATATTTGACTAAAAAGATCACAGATCATTATGAAACAATAATTATCCATTAACCAAAGTAGCAATAAAATATTTTAAAGACAAATACAGAAGTTTACATAGATGTAAGCAAAATTTTACTTATGGAGAAGATTCAGTTTTCTTAAGTAATCTAGGACCTGATGAAGACAACACAAAATATGAAACTTTGTTTTATAGGCAAAAAAATTTAATAATAGTTATTAAAAGCAGACAGTACAGGAAAATGTTGTTCTTTTGGCAGAGAAATAATATTAATTTTTAGCTTTACCTAAGCATACCAATTATAAAAGTTTCATTCATTAAAAAAATAAAAACTCTTACAATAACAATTCAAACTTAACCAGTTTTTCTTTTTTTTTTAAGTTTATTAGGGTAACATTTGTTAATACAATTATATAATTTTCAGGTGTACATTATCATTTGACTTCTGTATATGCTATTGTGTGTTTACTACCAAAAGTCCAGTTTCCTTCAGCTACTATATATTTGATCCCCTTTACCCACTTCTCCCTCCCTCGGCTCCCCTATATATTTGACCCCTTTTACCCCTCCACCTCACCCCTCCTCTCCAGCTCCACTAATAACCACTACTCTATAGTCCTCTGGTAACCACTAGTTTATTGTCCATGTTCATGAGTCTCTGTTTGAGTGTCTTGCTCATTTGTTACTTTTAGGTTTATATAAGTGACATCATGTGGTTTTCAACTTTTTATATCTGGCTTATTTCATTTAACATGGTTACCTCGAGGTGCACCCATGTTGTCGCAAATGGCAGTATTTCATCTCTTCGTATGGCTGAGTAATATTCCATTGTATATATGTACCACAGCTTCTTTAACTAATCATCTGTTGTAGGACACTTTGGTTGCTTCCATGTCCTGGCCACTGTGAAAAATGCTGCTATGAACCTTAGTGTGCAAATATCTTTTCAGATATGGGTTTTCAAGTCTTTGAGGGTAAACACTCAGTTGAAGAACTGCTGGATCATATGGTAGATCAATTTTTAGCTTTTTGAGGAACCTCCATACTGTTTTCCATAGTGGCTGTACCAATTTGCAGTCCTACCAGCAGTGTATGAGGGTTTCTTTTTCTCCACATCCTCTTCAACATTTGTTATTACTTGTTCTGTTGATTATAGCTATTCTAACAGGTATGAGACGGTATCCCATTGTAGTTTTGATTTGCTTTTCCCTAATAGCTAGTGATGTTGAGCATCTTTTCAACTATTTATTGGCCATTTGTATGTCCTCTAGGGAGAAGTGTCTGTTCAGAGCCTCTGCCCATGTTTTGATTGGACCATTTGTTTTTTGTTGTTATTAAGTTGTATGAGTTCTTTGTATATTTTAGATATTAGGCCCTTATCGAAGGCATTGCTTGCAAATATATTTTCCCATTTGGATGTTTCTCTCTTTACCTGGTTGACAGTGTCTTTTGCTGAGCAGAAGCTTTTTAGTTTGATGTAGTCTTATTCATTTTTGCTCTTACTTTTCTTACCTTAGAGGTCAAATTCATAAAATCTTCTTTAAGTCCATTGTCCTTGAGTTTAGTTCCTATGTTTTCTTCTTTGCATTTTATTGTTTCGGGTCTTATATTTCGGTTCTTAATCCATTTTGAGTTAATTTTGGTGTGTAGAGATAGACAAGAGTCTAGTTTCATTCTTTTGCAGGTTGCTTTTCAGTTTTCCCAGCATCATTTGTTGAAGTGGCTTTCCTTTCTCCACGGTATGTTCTTGGCTTTTTTGTCAAAAATTATTTGCCCGTATAAATATGAGTTTACTTCTGAACTCTCGATTCTGTTCCACCGATTAATGTGTCTGTTTTTCTGCCAATGCCATGCTGTTTGATTGCTGTTGCTTTGTAGTATAATTTAAAGACCGGCATAGTGATGTCTCTAACTTCGTTCTTTTTTCTTAGGATGGTTTTGGCAATTTGGGGTCTTTTGTGCTTCCATACAAATTTGGTGATTTTTTTCATTCCATTTCTTTAAAAAGTGCCAATGGGATCTTGATGGGGATTGCATTAAATCTGTATAATGCTTTAGGTAATAAGGTCATTTTAACTATGTTGATTCTTCCAATCCAAGAACACAAACTATCTTTCCATCTCTTTGTATCTTCTTTGATTTCTTTTAATAGGGTCTTATAGTTTTCATTATGTAGGTCCTTTACATGTTTCGTTAAATTTATTCCTAGGTATTTTAATCTTTTTGTTTAAATCGCAAAAGGAATTTTTTTTCACTTTCTGACACTTTATTATTAAAGTATAGGAATGCTATGGAGTTTTGAACATTGATTTTGTATCCAGAGACTTTACTGTATTTGTTCATTGTTTCTAGTAGTGTTCTTGTGGAGTCTTTAGGGTTCTATATAGAGAATCATGTCATCCTCAAATAGTGACAGTTTGACTTCTTTATTTCCTATTTTGATGCCTTTTATATCTTTCTCTCTTCTGATGTATTTCTAGATTTCTGTCTTCGATATCACTGATCCTTTCATCCATTTGGTCAACTCTATTTTCCAAGCTTATTATTTCATTTTTCAACTCTTACAGAGTGTGTGTGTGTGTGTGTGTGTGTGTGTGTGTGTGTGTGTGTGTTTATGTCTAAAAGATCTATTCTGTTCTTTTTGAGGGTTTCAATCTCTTTGCTCTGAACATCTTATTTTTTTAATTCCTGAAATTGTTGATAAGACTAGTTTTGGAATTCATTCAGTTTTTTTCAGAAGTACCATCCTGATGTCTCTGTCATTTAAGTAGCATATTTCTATGTCTGTAAGCTTATTTTCTGAAGATTTTTTGCTTTCTTTCTGAGATGCCTTGTCATCTTGGTTGTTCATGGTGTTTAATAGACTATTTTTTCACCTGGGCATTGATGAAAGTGCATTCTGCTGTTAGCCTGTTGCAAACAAAGTGCTTTTCTTTGGTTTCCAATAGGTGGCGTCTAAGCCTCTTGGATCCCAGCTTTATATAATGCCTTAAAATACCTTTTTAAAATTTTTTCTTGTAGATATTTAACCACGCTCGCTACCCTTAGTTTATGCCCCTGTCAGTGTCAGCAACAGCCTCTTCAGCATTTGCTCAGATTCCGCTGGGACTCCGCGATGATTGGTCTTGGAGGATATGGGGGGAAGGGGCCTCTGGGCTAGGAGTTGGGGGCTGTGGCTCAGCCTCGGTTTTACAACCAATCAGTAAAACTTAACTGTTGTTTTTCTGTGATCCCCTCCCACTTCTCTGTCTTCTGCCCTGAAGACTGGGCCCTTCTGCCCAGTGTGGGAAGCTCACAGCAGTCCCAGGCTGGACTGTTCAGGGAAGTTCCTGCACCTTCACCTTTCCCCCTCCTGCTGTAGGGAGCTCCAGAGGCTGCAAGTGGCAGCTTCTTTATTTCTCCCAGTCCACCACCTGACACCCAGGGTTCTGACCTGTGGTAGCTCTTATGCGCATATCCCACACTAAGATGTCCTGGTGTGCAGTTTGGGTGTTTTTTGTTGAGTTTTATATGTTCAGCTTACTGTTGTTTCAAGGGGAGAGATCTGGGGATGCCTCTCATTCCGTCATGTTTCCGCCCAAATCCCATTCTTAACTAGTTTAATTATAAGATTAATTTTTTTTCTCTTCCTAATCTGAAATAACCAGGACAAATTATTTTTATTTCCTTAATGAAAACACATACCCATGCCATATTTAATATCTTATTGAAAACACATATTAATTTTCTCCATATTAATTAGAATTTTTAACTCTTAGAAATCTTAATTTATAGTACTTACTAAAAGCAAGCAATTAGCATACTTTAGATCGGAAAATTTATTAATATATTTCATAATCTCTAGAAAATGGACTTTTTGTAAATATATTTTATAATTTTTAGAAACATTTGCTTTCTTAACACAGCATAGGACATTTTCATTAACAGATCCAAATATCTTTAATTTTTTGTATTAAAAAGTCAAAAATTGGTAAACTTAGATTTACTTAGCAATTAATGTTTTAGTATTTCATCTTATTTGGAAATAATATAGATAAACAATCATCTTTTATTTACTTATTTATTTTTATTAAATGTATTGGAATGACATTGGTTAATAAAATTATCTAGGTTTCAAGTGAACAATTCAATAATATGTCATATGTATATTGCACTATGTCCACTACCCAAAGTTTTCTTCATTTCCATATTTTAACTTAGTAAAACTCCAAAGTTTCAAGTAGTCAAAAGATTTTGAGAAGTTATATATAAGTACACATATTGCTGAAAAGTTTCATTAAAAAACTTTTTTCTACTTTATCTATTTAATTTATTAATTCTTAATAATTATATTTGGATTTTTGTGAAAATTTTATGACATTAGACAGTCAATATTAAGTTATTTTTTTAGACAAATCTTGTAATAGAGATAAAATAACTTATTTTTTTGTAAACCTTGATGAAATAAAATATATTAAACGTTGATAAGAAGAAGGATGTTTGTTTTAATTTAAAAAAATATTAGTTTTAATATTAAATATTTTCATAGATCATAAGATACTGAAAAGCACTTGGGTTAGTTTTATTATTTATTAATTTATATAAGTGCTCAATTCCTTTAAGTCAATTCTACAGAGATCTTTTTATACATGACAATTCCAATAATTTCCTTCAGAGGTAGAAATAAATACACATATATAGACAGATACAACCAGAGATCTGACAGTTTTTTTTATTTCAGCCATGAGACAGGTACAATAAGGCAAAAACCAATTAATTTATAACAGTAGAATTAAGTTAGTTTATTTGCTCAGATGGCTAAGGCTTTTCCCAATTTTAATTGGCTTTTAAGATTTTTATTTATCCCTGATAAATTATTTTTAAGGAAACTTGGGGGTGCTGCTTAGGCAAGGGAACATTTTCAGTCAGTTGTGCCTTTAAAAAGCTTTCTTTTCCTATTTTCTCCCTTTGGTTTGTCTAATGTCAGGCACCTGTGGGCTGTGTTTATATTCCTAGTTTTCTGTAGGAAGACTTTGGAAGTTACTGAGAAGGCTTAAAAAATCCTACTAGACTTAATACTTTTAAATTTCTGATCACAGAGTTGTTAATTTCTTTGAAACATCCTGTCAGATTTTAGGAAGGACAAACAGTAAGAAATTTTAAAGTACCAGCTCAGATGGCCAAAGTTTGTTTTAAGATTCTTTTAGATAAATTATTTTGCCTTTTAGAAGCCTCTGCTTATCAATTCAAGAATGCATTCCATTATCTCCCAGAGGTTTGTATTCTTCTTAAGAAATCTTTTTTTTTTTTCATGGCAAACAACAGACAGACATAGGAAAGGAAACAAAAAAGCATACAACTTTTTTTGAGTACCCACCCATGTGTATCACAGTAATCAATTTGCAGATATTGTACCAACTTTGCATCCTAGGAGTAAATCGAACTGATCAGGGTGTATGATATTTTTAATGTATTGCTGAATTCTGTTTGCTAATGTTTTGTTGAGAAATTTTGCATCAATGTTTATAAGAGATATCAGCCTATATGTTTTTTGTTTGTTTGTTTGTTTGTTTATTTTTGTAATGTCTTTGTCTGGTTTTAGAATCAAGACAATGGTGGACTCATAAAAATAATTAGAAACCTTTCCCTCTTCTTGAATTTTTTGGAGTACTTTGAGAAAATAGGTATTCTTCTTTGAATGTTTGGTAAAATTCACTTATGAAGTCATCTGGTGCAAGAGATTTTTTGGGATGGGAAGATTTTTTTTTAATTACTAATTCAATTTAGTGGTAGTAATTGGTCAGTTTAGATTTTCTGTTTCTTCTTGACTCAATCTTGGGAAATTTTGTTTCTAGGAATGTATTTATTTTGTCCAGATAGTCCGATATGTTGGTATATAATTGCTTGTAGTATTTTCTTATAATCCTTTGTATTTTTGTGGAGTCTGTAGTTATATCTCTTTCATTTCTGATTTTATTTATTTGTATTCTTTCTCTTTTTTTCTTGATGAGTTTGGTAAATGTTTATTAATTTTGTTTATCCTTTCAAAGAACCAGGTTTTGGTTTCATTGATCTTTTGTATCTTTTTCTATACCATTTCTTTTATTTCTACTCTATATTTATTATTTTCTTTCTTCTACTTACTTTAAGTTTTGTTTACTATTTTTTACTAGTTCTTTTAAGTGTGAGGTTAGATTGTTTAATTGAGCTTTTCATTGTTTCTTGAGTTAGGCCTTTATTGTTATGAATTTCCCTCTTATGACTACTTTCACTGTGTTCCATGGTTTTTGAGTTGTTTTGTTTTCATTATCATTTTCTTAATAATTTCTTCATTGATCTCACTGTTAACCCATTTATTGTTATTAGCATTTTGTTTAGCCTTCATGTGTATGTATATTTTACAGTTTTTTTTCTTGTAGTTGATTTCTAGTTTCATACCATTAAGGTCAGAGAAGACACTTCATGTGATTTCAATCTTCCTAAATTTATTGACACTTGTTTTGTGGCCTAACATGTGGTCTATCCTGAAATGTTACATGTTCACTGAAAAGAATATATATTCTGCTACTTTGGGGTGAAATGTTCTGAAAATATCAATTAAATGCATCTGATGCAGTGTGTTTTAAGGCTGCTGTTTTTTTGTTGATTTTCTGTCTGGAAGATCTCTCCATTTATGTCAATGGGCTGTTAAAGCATCCTACTATGAGTGTATTCCTATCAATATTTCCTTTTATGTCAGTCAATAGTTGTTTTAAATATGTAGGTGCTTCTATGTTGAGTGCATGTATGTTTACTAGGGTAAAATCCTCTTGTATTGATCCCTTTATCATTATGTAATGCCCTTCTTTGTCTCTTATTATAGCCTTAATTTTAAAGTTTATTTTGTCTGATACAAATATTGCTGCTTAGCTTTCTTTTCCCATTTCCCTTTGCATGAAATATCTTTTTCCATCCCTTTACTTTCAACCTGTGTGTGTCATTTGATCTGAAGTGGTTCTCTTAGAGACATTATATGTATGGGTCTTTTTTCTTATTCATTTAACTGCCCTATGTCTTTTGATTGGAGTATTTAATCCATTTACATTTAAAGTTATTATTGAGAGATAAATAGTCATTGCCATTTTATTATTCACATTTATGGTTTTTCCTCCTACTTCTTTTTATAGAAGTCCCCTTAACATTTCTTGCAATTCTGGCTTGTTGGTAATTAATTCCTTTAGCTTTTTCCTGTCTGGGAAGCTCTTTCTCTCTCTTTCAATATTAATTCATAGTCTTGCTGGTTAGACTAGTCTTGGATGTAGGTTCTTGTTTTTCATCATTTTGAATATTTTATGCCAATTTCTTCTGGTTTGCAAAATTTCTGTTGAAAACTCAGCTGACATTTTTATGAGAGTACCATTTAAGTAACTAGCTGCCTTTCTCCTGCCACTTTGGGGATTCTCTCTGTGTCTCCAACTTTTGGTATTTTAATAATGATGTGTCTTGGTGTGAATTTCTTTGGGTTTCTGTTATTTGGAACTCTTTTTGCTTCCTAGACTTGTATGTTTATTTCTTCACCAGGTTGGGGGATTTTTCTGTTATTCTTTCTTAAAATAGGTTTGTAGATGTTGGTACATTTAATTTTGTCCCCAACATCTCTTAAGCTTTTCTAATTTTTTAAAAATTCTTTTTTCTCTTTTCTATTCTGATTGTGGTTTTCTGCTACCTTGACTTCCAACTTGCTGATTCTGTCCTCTGCTTTATCAAATCTACCATTGATGCCTTCTTGTGTATTCTTCATTTCAGTTCTTGTATTCTTCATTTCTAACTAATTCTTCTTTATAGTTTTAAGCCCTTTTTAATGCTTACTAGCTCTGTGTTGAAGTCCTCACTGAGATCATCTATTCCCTCATATTTCACCAATGTTTTGAACTCTGTCTTTGTTAGGTTGTTTGCCTTCATTTTATTTAGTTTTTCTTTTTTTTCTGGAGTTTTCTCTTGTTGTTTCATTTATAGCATGTTTCTTTGTTTTCTCACTTTAGTTGCCTCTCTGTGTTAATTTGTATGTATTAGGAAGATTTATTACATCTTCCATTCTTAGCCAGGAAGCCTTATGTATTAAGTGTCCAGTGGTGCAATTTCCCTGATCACCTGCTCTGGAGTCTATGGACATATTCCTTGTGTCGCTGTGTTGGTTCTCCTGTTGTAGCTAAGCCGTGATTGCTGTTAGCATGCCAGTGGATGTGACTGACTCCTGGGATGACTGGCTGTTGGGATTGGCTATGTGCACAGGGTATGAGTTGCTGTGTGGGGGCTGAACCCATAGAGTGGTATTCACCCCACAGTTTCAGGTATCTGTTGAGACCATCCTTTGTGTGTGTCATTTATGGGGTTAGTTAGATGGTGCTCTGTTCTTGTCTTATGCTAGTCTTTGGATGTGTTGGTTCTTTGGCTCCTTGGGAGGGGACCATGGTCAGCTGCTGCCTTAGATTGCTTGTGGCTACCTGGTAGGAACCACAAAGTGATCCACAGATGGTTGCTGCCTATGATGGCATCTAGAGGCAAATGGAAGAGACCACACTGGTTATCTCCAGTACTGCACCTCGGTGACTTAGCAATAGGACCAGTGCACCTCAAGGCCTGGGGCTGCCTGCCAGCTGCTCATATGACTATGGCTGGAAGAGCCTTTGGATGGTATGCAATTGGGTGAGGCAGGGACTCAGGGAGTCACCAGGGTAACATGAACAAATTTTACCTAGCCAGTACAGATTCAGGTTTCATGTCATTACTAAATCTGTGGCTTCATTTAAAAGTTTCACAAACTAGGAAGGCCAGCTGCTGTTCTTCTTAGGCCTTCAGAACCTCGATATCTGATCAAGAGATATTGCACCTTGGACTGGCACCAATGACTTACCACCAGAAGTCTCCCCCCAAAATGTATGGGCTGTGTCCAGGCCATGTAACCTGAGGGCTTCTGCCTGCCAATAAATATGTGGCCCAGGGAAAGTGCAGACTGGGGCTGGCTGGCTGCCCAGTATAGGGCCACTGCAGGCAATTTGTAGGCTGGTAGCGCAGGGACTCAGAGAGACAAAGCATGGAGTGGGTCAATCTCATCGGGCCAATGCAGCTTCAGAATTGTCCACGTGGGGGGAAGGTTCAACATTGGCAAGATGGCACCCATCTGTAGACTGACCCAGAGGGGAACCAGACAAAGGAGCAATTGTGGTTGTCTCTCTGGCCCTTGTCCAAGCACCATGCAATTCAGTCTTTCTCTGTATGTCTCCTGCACCACCTGAGCTGCTGACCCTCTGCTGGAGCCCAGAGTGTGTGCCTGAGAGAAAGTGAGTCTGTGTGTGGGCCCTTTAAAGAAACATATGGGTTTTCAAGTTCCTTCTTTCTCACCCAAATGGTCAGAGTCCCCACTGGTTTTTACAGTCTAGATTTTGTGGAGACTCCCCTTCTTAGGACTTGAACCTTGGGCTGGGAGGTGCCGGGGTGAGGCTAGGCCCCTCATTCCTTCAGGGGTGGCTGGTGCAGCCAAACGATCCCTCCCACCACTCAATGGCCCCACATGGGTGTGGGACTAACCCTCTTCACATCTCCACGCCTTTTACCAGTCTTGATGTAGCTTTTTCTTTATATCTTCAATGTATGCGTTATGACCAGTTAGACTTCAGGAGGTTCTTCAAGTCGAGTTTTTTGTTTTATAATTTGGTTGTAATTTTAATGTTGTCATGGGAGGAAATGAACCTTGCTTGTCATCTTGAACTGGAACCTACTACTCATCTTTGAATACTCATTCTAACACGGTACTTAGAATAACAGTAGATGCACAATAAGTATTCATTGTATTGACATGTTCCTTTAATAATTAATGTAGCAAATTCGTGGCAGTTCATCTATTACACAGTGTCTTGTGGTTAGGTTATTGTTTGAGACCATTTTGCACCCTATCCCCTACTCCTTAGTAGCACTTAACCCCAGAAAAATATGCACATATAAAACAAAATATTTGTTTCTTATTCAGCTCCCTAACCCTCAATGTAAGGGATTCCATTTGTGTCATTCAGTTCTGTGTCCCCAGTATCTAGAACAATACCTGGCACATAGTAGGTGTTAATAAATATTCACTGCATGGCTAGATGAATGAATAGAAAATAATCTGACTCAGCCATAAAATATATTTACTTAGTCATATGTTAAAGAGAAAACATTAATTTAAGCAGACATCATGAGCTAACTAAACTGGAAGGAAGAAGAGAGAGGAGAAGGAAGTATGGGGGTGACGCAGTTAACAGAAGAAAATTCTCAGTTTCCTTGGAAGGAAGTCCATCATTTAGTGAATGTTTAAAATGGACAAATCAAGAAACAGCGGTGTAAGCATTTTTCTTAAATCATAAAAGTAAATTCCAGGAAGAACCAAAAAACTTAAATGGGATGCTTCTGGGGATGTGTGGGGAAATAGGGTTGGGGCTGCTATTTTTCTTGATAAATCTTGTAACATGTTCTAGTGCTTTAGGCAATGTATACATATTGCTTAGACAAAGTTTAAAAATTAAGTAATAAAAAACGTCCTCGGTTTGATGTTTTATAAGGTGTCATTAAAGTCACAGAATAGTTTAATTTTGTTAAATCCGTGTCACTTTTTTAGTACTTTCTTTTTTATTAAATTCAACTTTTTATTTTGAAATTTAAATTTACATGCAACTCTAATAAATAATACAGAGAAATTGTGTGTACTTTTTACCTAGTGTCCTCCAATGATAACATCTTGCAAAACTCTACAGTGTCACAACAGTATATTAACATTGATTCAGTGGAAAGAAAGAACATTTCCATACTGCTAGGACCTCTCATGTTGCCCTTGTATAGACATATACTTATTTCCCAGCTCACCAAGCAGAAGACTTCCCAGACCCCTAACCCCATCCTTAACCCTGGGAAAGCATTAATCTATTCTCCAGTTCTATCATTTTGTCACTTTAAGAATGTTATATAAATCACATCATAGAGTTTGTAATCTTTGGCTCTGTCTTTTTTTACTCAACATAATTCTCTGGAGATTCATCCGGGTTGATGTATGTATTAATAGTTTGTTCCATTTTATTGCTAAGAAATATACCATGGTATGAATGTACCATAATTTGTTTAACTATTCATTGATTAAAAGACTTCTGAAGTCTTTCCAGTTTTTAGCTACAACACAAAAAGCTGCTATGTACCTTCTTGTACAGATTTTTGTGTGAATGTTTTTCATTTCTCAGATACAACTGCTCAGGAATGTAGCTGCTGATCATTGCATGTTTTGTCTTTAAAGAAACTGCCAATTTCTCAGAGTGGCTTTACCATTTGACAACCTCACTAACAATGTATGAGAGATCCAGTTTCTCTGCATCCTTGCCAGCATTTAATGTTCTCACTATTTTTTTTTTAATTTGGCCATTCTCATAGATGTATAGTTGTTTTAATTTATATTTCCTGGAGAGTTAATGATGTTGAACATGTTTATTTGTTATCTCTTTGGTGAAATGCCTCCTCATGTTCTTTCCCATTTTTTAATTAGACTATTTTTTTCATTATCTGTTTTGAGAGTTATTTGTATATTTTAGATTATTCCATTTCAGATGTGTGGTTTGCAATATATTTTTCCAGTATATAGTTTGTTTTTTCATCCTCTTAATAGAATCTTCTGCAGAGCAAAATTTTTAATTTTGATCAAGTACAATTTATCAATTTTAAAAAATGGATTGTGTTTTTGGAGTTAAGTCTAAGAACACTTTGTTTAGTGTTAGGTCCTGAAATTATTGTCCCTTCCTCTTAAAGTTTTATAGTGTTAAGTTTTACATTTAAATCTATTATTCTTTTTAAGTTAATTTTTATCAGACATGAGGTTTAGGTCAAGGTTCAAGGTTTTTTGTTGTATGTTTTTTTGTTTTGTCAATGAATGTCTGATTTCTCCAGTACTCTTTGTTGAACAAGCTATCTTTTTTCCATTACTTTTGCACCTTTGTCAGAAATCAGTTGGGCATATTTCTGGGTTCTTCATTTGGTTCCAATCATTTATGTAATTAACCCTCTACCAATACCACAGTCTTGATAACCGATATAGTAAGTCTTAAAATCATGTTAACTGATTCCTCTCACACTGTTTCTTTTCAAAATTGTTTTAGCTATTCAAATTCCTTTGTGTTTCCATATAAATTGTGATACACATTTTTATCTACACAAAAAATCTTTCTGGTATTTTGATTGAAATTATGTTAAACCTGAAAATCAATTTGGGGAGAATTGATATCTTTACCATGCTGAGTCTTCAGTTTATAAACACAGTATGTATCTCCATTTATTTAGATCTTTGATTTCTTTCATTAGTATTTGGTAGCTTTTAGTATAGAATACTGTACATGCTTTGTTTGATTTGCAACTAAGTATTTCATTTATTTTAGTGACTATAAATGGTTTTATATTCTTTCCAGTTTTATGGAGATATAATTAACAAATTAAATTGTATGTATTTAAACTATATAACACGATGATTTGATATATGTATACATTGTGAAATGATAATCACAATTAAGTTAACACATCCATCACCGCACATAGTTACCTTTTGTGTATGTGTGGTGACAAAGCTTAAAATCTACTTTCAGCAAATATCGAGTATGCAATATAGTATTATTAAATATAGTCATCATGCTGTACATTAGATCCCCAGAACTTAATCATCTGGTAACTACAAGTTTATACCCTTTGCCATCGTCCCCCTACTTCCTCCACCCACCCCAACATGGCCCCTGGTAAATCACTGCTGTACTATCTGCTTCTCTGAATTTGACTTAAAAAAAAAATTCCACATATGAACGAGATTAAATAGTATTTGTCTTTCTCTGCCTGACTTATTTCACTTAGCATAATGTCCTCAGGTTTATCCATGCTGTCACAAATGGCAGGATTTCTTTTTTTATGGGTAAATAATTATATATGTGTGTATCACATATATTTTCAATTGTCTATTGAAAACACTTAGGTTGTTTCCATGTCTTGGTTATTGTGAATGACACTACTGTAAATATGGGAGCGCAGACATCTCTTCCTTATACCTACTTTGTTTCCTTCAGATGTGTGCCCAGAAGTGGGATTGCTGGATCATATGGTAGATCTATTTTAAATTCAATTTCAGTGTCCCTGTGTTCATGCTAGTGTATAGAAATACACTGATTTTTGTATGTTTATCTTGTATTCTGTGATCTTGCTGAACCCACTTATTAGTTCTAAGAGGGTTTTGTTTGTTTTGTTTTTACATATTTCTTAGAATTTTTTATGTAAACAATTATGTCATCTGAAAACAGGGACAATTTCATTTCTTTCTTCACAGGCTAACTGTATTTTATTTCCTTTTCTTGATTTATTTTACTGTCTAGAAACTCCAGTACAATGTTGAATAAAAATGGCAAGAGTGGGTTCCTTGCTTTTTTTCTGATTTTAAAGGGTGGAAGCATCCAATATTTCACCAGCAAGTATACTGTTACCTGTAGGTTTTTGTAGATGTTCTTTATTAAGTTGCTCCCTCTGTTCTTAATTTTTGGGGAATGTTGTCATGAATAAAAAAAATTATCGTCATAAAATAACAACTTAAAATTTACAATTTCAAGCATTTTTAAGTGTATGTTCAGGTAAAATACACACAAAAATGAAAACTGCTGGCCAATATTTCTTTATTTTTTTGTATATTTTAAATGTATGAAAGAACATTTATTATGTTATAGAAACATTACCACTATTTAGTTCCAAATATTTTCATCACCATAAAAGGGAATTCCATATCCATTAGGCAGTTATTGCTCTTAACCCCTTTCCCCCAAGGGTGTTAAATTTTGTCAAATGCTTTTTATGTCTCAACTGATATAATTATATCATTTTTCTTTTTTTATACTGTTAATAAGGTGAATTATTTTCATAGATTGGTTTTCACATAGTGAAAACAGCTTTTGCATTTCTGAAATAAACCCCACTTGGTCAGAGCGCATAATTATTTTTATATATTACTAAATTCTATCTGCTGATTTTTTTTCTTGAGGATTTTTTTTAAATCTATATTCATAAGGAATATTGGCCTGCAGTTTTCTTTTTTTAGTACTGTTTTAGTTTGGTTTTGTATCAGGTAATTCTATTAATAGTACTGCTAAGAGTTTGCTGCTGTTCTATTTCCTGGAAGAGATTATGTAGAATTGGAGTTAATTTTTCTCTAAACAGTTGGTACAGTTCTCCAGTGTTATCATCTGGGCCTGGAAATTTCTTTTGGGGAGGCTTTAAATTATTAGTTCAATTTCTTTAGTAGTTATAGTGCCATTCAAATTATTTATTTCAGTTAGTTGTGGTAGTTTGTGGTTTTTGAAGAACTCATCCAATTCATTGGATTGTAAACTGTATGTGTGTAAAGCTGTTCATAGTATTCCCTCAATATCCTCTGATGTCTGCAGTATCTGTAGTAATCCCCTTTGTTTCATTGATAATATTGTTCATTTGTGTCTTCTCTCTCTTTTTCTTTGTCAGTCTTGATAAGGGTCTGTTGATTTTACTGATCTTTTCAAAGAATCAGCTTTTTGTTTTACTGGTTTTCTGTATAGTTTTTCTGTTTTCAATTTTATTGACGTTTGTTGTTATTTTTATGATTTCTGCTTGCCTTGGGCTTATTTTGCTCTTCCTTTCTAAGTTCTGAAGGTAGACATATAGATTACTAATTCAATATGGTTTCTTTTTTCTAACAGCATTTAGTGCTATAGATTTTCTTCTTAACACTATTTTACCTATGTCTTCCTAATTTTAATATATTACACTTTCATTTTCATTCAGTTTTATTTCTCTTGAGATTTCTTCTTTCACATATGGTCAGTTCTTCTGGTAGTAAGGGGTTATTTCTCTCTCAACAGCTTTTGAGACTTTTTCTGTCTTTAGTTTTCAGAACTTTGACTATGATGTGTGTTGGTGTAGATTTCTTTGAGTTTATACTGTTTGAGGTGCTCACCCTTTTGAATCTGTGTTTTGGGCTAAATTTGGAACATTTATGGTCATTTTTTTTTTTACTACTTTTTCAGGCCCACCTCTTTTTTTCTCTCCTGAGACTCTGCTGATACAAATAGCAGATTTTCTGTTATAGTCTAAGGTTCCTGGGGAACATTTTTTTTTTTTTTACTTTTCAATCTATTGTAGTTCTATTTAATTGGGTAGTTTCTATTATTTCTCTTCAAGTTCACTGATGTGTTCCTTTGTCCCCACTATTCTGCTGTTGAGCTCATCTACTGCATGGTTTTTATTTTAGTTATTATGTTTTCCCGTTGCAATATTTCCATTTGTTTCTTCTTTATGTCTATTTGTTTGCTGAGCTTTTACTTTTTCATTGTTTCAAGTAAGTTGTAATTGCTCATTAAAGCATTTTTATGCTATCTGTTTTAAGATTTCTGTCAGATAATTTTAATATCACTGTCATCTCAGTCTTGTCATCTATGGGTTGTCTTTTTAAATTAAAGTTGAGATTTTTCTGGATCTTGCTATTATGAATGATTCTTTAAATTGAAATTCAAACAATTTGTATGTTATAAGAGTCTAAATATGAACTTATAAACCTTCTGGCTTAGCTGGTTTCTTCTGACACTAATTCATAAAGGGACAGCAGTGGGGATACCTTATTATTACCAGGTGGGAGGAGAGTTTAGTTTCCCCACTTGGCCTCCATTGACACCGATAGTAGGTAGAGGTAAAATTTCCACCTTTTCACTAGCCCTGATAATAGCATCCTGGCTTGAGGTATAGGAGTACCTTAGTATTTCTTCTCATGTGGTACCCACTGACACAGTGGGGTACTGGTGGCTCATTTCTCCCAGGTCCAAATGAACAACCTATTTGGTCTTCTCTCTCATCACCCCAACAGGGGTGCCTCATTACAGCCTGGTGACAGTGGAAGTCTTGGCTCCCACTCAGCCCTTGATGGCAGGTATGGGGATGTGTTTGACCAGAGTACCTGGTTATTGTCTAAAATTTTATTTCTGTTTTTCAGAGAATAAAATGGAGAATTGGAGAAGGGAGACCCTGTTCCAGGTTTCACAAAGCACCTGTACAAGTTAGTGAACTTCCTGAAGAGAGGCTGGTTCCCACAGTTGCCAAGCATAAGGCCTTCAGGAATTTGTGCTTGGGCAGGCAAGAATCCAAAGGAGCAAGAACAATCTGCTAGTTCCTTGCTGAAAAACTTCTTTCAACTTCCTGTCACCTCCAGAAGAAAGTCTTACCTCCTTAGCCTGACAGCCAGATGCCGTCAAACTGACTCTTCTAAAACCATCAACCAAGTCACCTCTTATTCCAAACTCTATTGTTCTGCACTTAGAGTGGAACCTAAGCACCAGGCCTTGTAGGGCCAGTCCTCTATTTTGTTGGCCTTTGTATTTACCTGGCTCACTTGGCTTCCTGGCATTTACCTTCTTCTTCTTGCCTAGAATGCTCCAAGCCCATTCCTGCCTCAGGAATGCTATTCTCTCATCCTAGACCATTGTTTGCACAGCTAGTTTTCTTGTTGACTGCCTTGAAAGAGAGGCCTCCCCATCACCTAGCTACATTTGTATGATACCCCGTCTTCTGCCAGCCCTGACACTCTTGTTCCCAGTACCCTGTTTTATTTACTTTTAAAAAATAATTAAATTTTTTCAGTTACAGTTGACATACAATATTATATTAGTTTTATTTGTACAATATAGTGATTAGACATTTTCCTTCTTAAAGG
The DNA here is from genome assembly GCA_004027375.1 of Macroglossus sobrinus. NCBI lineage: Eukaryota > Metazoa > Chordata > Mammalia > Chiroptera > Pteropodidae > Macroglossus > Macroglossus sobrinus. The sequence continues at coordinate 19,893 of PVKZ01006074.1, forward strand.
AAACCCTCCAATATTTTCTGTAATACTGGCTTGGTGGTGATGAACTCTTTTAGCTTTTTCTTGTCTGAGATGCTCTTTATCTGTCCTTTAATTATAAATGTTAGCTTTGCTGGGCAGAGTCATCATGGTTGTAGGTCCTTGCTTTTCTTTACTTTGAATATTTCATGCCAAACCCTTCTGGCCTGCAAAGTTTCTGCTGAGCTGACGGTCTTACAGGAGCTACCTAAAAAGTAATGAATTGCTTTTCTCTTGCTGTTTTTTCTTTGTCTTTAACCTTTGGCATTTTTATTATGATGTATTTTGGTAGGCTACTTTGGTTTCATGTTGTTTGAGTCTCTCTGCAATTCCTGGGCCTGTATGTTTATTTTTTTCACCAGGTTAGGGAAGTTGTCTGTCATAATTTCTTCAAATAGGGTTTCAATCCCTTGTTCTCTCTCTTCTTCTGGTATCCCAATGATGTGAATGTTGGTACACTTGATGTTGTCCTATAGGCCCCTTTAACTATCTTCACTGCTCTGGATTCTTCTTGTTGCTCTTCTGATTGGGTGTTTTATGCTACCTTATTTTCTAAATTGCTGATTCAATCCCCTGCTTTATTCTACTGTTGATTCCCTCTAGTGTATTCTTCTCTTCACTTATTATATTCTTTATGTCTAACTGGTTCATTTTATGTGTTCTGTTTTTATGTTTATGGTTTTCATATCTTTATTAAAGTTCTCACTGAGTTCTTCTACTCTTTCCTAACCAGTGCTTTGAACTCTGCATCTGGTAGATTGCTTGCTTCCATTTTGTTTAGTTCTTTTTCTGAAGCTTTGTTCTGTTCTTTCATGTGGGACATGTTTCTTTGCCTCCCTATTTTGGCTGCCTCCCTGTGCCTGTTTCTATTTATTAGATAGAACTGCCATATATCCTGGTCTTAGTAAGTGGCCTTATATAGTAGGTGTCCTATGGATCCCAGTGATACAGTCTTACCTGATTATCTGAGTGGGGTGCTCCACTTGTGTCCCTTGTGTGTGTGTGTGTGTGTGTGTGTGTGTGTGTGCGCACCATCCTGTTGTAGTCGAGCCGTGGTTGTTGTTTGCACATCAATGGGAGAGACTGACCCTTGGGCTGATTGGTTATGAGGACTGGCCAGTGAGAGGTTGATTCTACAAAGCAGGATTCAATTTGGCAAGGTTATGGTGCCTGCCCAGTCTGTCCTTTGGGTGTGTTGTCCTTGGATGTGGTCCTGGGTGGCTTGGTCCACAGCCTGCCACCAGTTTTGCTGGCCCTGGGGCCTCCAGAGAGAGGCCCCACTACAGGTCAAATATAGCCACAAGCTCTGCCCTGCTCAGGCCTACCTGACATGAGTCACCAAGCAATCTACAGATGGCTGCCACCTGTTCTGGGCTTGGAAGTGCCTCAAGAGACCAAGCCACAAACTGAGATTGGCTGTCTCTAGTGCCAGTCTTGGGCTGCTCAGCAAAAGTTACAAGGCCCATCAAGGCCAGATGCTGCTTGTTTGGGTTTTTTAACCTTTGAGAGATTTTAGAAAAGTCCATAGCATGAACCAAGATAGGCCATTTTATGGAGAAGCCAATGGAGGTGGCTTGGATAGGCCTGCAATTTGGATGGGGTGGGGTCTCAGGGAATCACCAACATGGGAAGACCAGTGTCAGCCAAGTTTATGGAGGCTGGTATGATGCCTGCCTGTGTCTGCACATGGGAAAGGGAGGAGGCTCAACAAAGAAACAATTGATTCTGTCAACATTTCTGTCTGGGAGAAATGTGTCACCCTCAGCCCTGAAGCCAGACAATTCATTTCCTCCCCATATGTCTCTGGTGCTCTGGTGCTGGAGCTCAGAGCAAGTGAGTCCATCAGCAAGTAAGTCCATGTGTGGGCCCCTTAAGAGGAACCGCTGCAATTCCAGCTGCCCCATCTCACTCAGCCACAATCTATGCTGGTTTTCACATTTAAAAGTTATAGGAACTTCTGTTTCTGGCACTAGAACCCTGGGCTGGATAGCCTCGTGTGGGGCTGGGACCCCTGCAGCTGAGATATTCCTCCCAGTTTTCAACTGCCACACACAGGTGTGTGACCAGTCAGTTCTGTGGCTCTGCCCCTCCTACCAGTCTTGAGGTGGCCTCTTCTGTATGTTCTCACTTGTAGGACTTCTGTTCAGCAAGACTGCAGGTGATGCCTGATGATGGTTCTGTAGTTTAGTTGTAATTTTGATGTGGGTGTGAGAGGAGACAAACATAGTGTTTACCTACACTACAACCTTGACTGGACTCCCCTCCTCTGTTTTTTCTTCATAGCACTCATCCTTCTCTGAAATTGTATTATATATTTATTTATTTACCTGTTTATTTTTTTTTCTTTTTTCTGGGGCCCCATGGCAAGAAAAAAAGTCAATTTGTTTGATCCTAGGCTCAATAAGCAAAACAAATAACTGGATGTATGCTCGGGGTGGCTGGATGTTGTCTGCTGGCCCATGTGGACCAGGTTTAGGTTGGCTGGGACCTCTGCCATGGGGGGAGTTCCTGAATATGCTCAGAAGCCAGGCTTGTCAGCAGAAACTCACTGGGGCAGAGGAACTAAGGAAGCTGCCTAGAGTCCTTTGTCCTTCCCTGATGCATCCTTGACCAGAGAGCAGGGTCCTTGACTTGCCTGGGGAAAACCAGCTGTAGTCCCATGCATGGATTAGGCCCATTCTTAACTCCTGACTCTTTGCCTAGAACAAGTAAACCTAGCCCTGGAAGTATAGGGGTGGGCCATGGCTTGGCTCCTTGTCTGGCTCCTGTGTAGCCAGGCCACGTGTCTTGCCCTTGGCCTCCACTAGCTGTCCTTTAAAGTGAAATATAAAATCTAGATGTTCCCAGAGCACAGGCCTCACCTGCTGGCCTAGCTTAGGCTGTCCAGGGCTCCTAGCAGCCAGGAAGGCTTAGTTATTGCTCATTAAACTGGAGCAGCATAGTTTGGAGAAAACATCCTGGGAAAGAAGTTGAGAGATCTGGGTTCTTCTACCAGTGCTTACTGAACCTAGACAAGCCCCATAACCCCCTTAGTCCCCCATGTTCCTGTTTGTACCATGGGGTGGAGGTAGAGCAAAGTAAGTTTCCTGGGGCCTGTTTCCTCCAAGGGCCTAGGTATCCCACAGGGTCAAATATTGGTTTAGGAGCCATTTCATTTGTGTATGTCCTACTCTTACTGTGGTAAACATTTGCCTTTCCTCACCAATCTCCCCTAGAAGACAGAAATTCCAGAGTGGCAAGACCCCTGTCTACATCCTCAGTAATTTTTTAAAAGTTATTTATTTTAATTACTTTCAAGTATACAGTACATTGGTTAGACATCTATATAGTTCATAAAATGATTCTTCAGTTGCTCCCTCTCTCTTCGACCCTCTACCTAGCCAATGTATTAATGCTAACTGCATTCCCTATGCCGTGCTCCACATCCCAATGACCATCCATTAGCTACTAATTTGCACTTCTTTAACCCTTCATCCCATTCTCCCAGCCCTTCAAAACTTCTTCCCCTTTGTCCAAGACCAAATTGTCCACTATATTTGTAAGTTTGTTCTTTTCATTTTTTATATTCTGCATATAAGTGAAATCATATAATGTTTCTCTATCTGTCTGACTTAAATACCTTCTAGGACCATCCAAGCAATATCTTTTTTTTCATCCCCTTCCTTTTCATATGCAGAGGTCTTATTTTCTTATCCATTCAGCCACCCTATATTTTGGTTGGAGCACTTAATTCTTTTCCATTTGAGGTATTTGTTATAGGAGTGTAGTTATTACCATTCTTTATTTCTGTTTTTGATAGATGTGTTTTCTTCTTAAAGTCCCTCCTACATTTCCTGTAATACTGGTTTGGTGGTGACATATTCCTTTACCTTATTTTTATCTGGGAAGCTCTTTATCTGTTCTTCAACTGTAAATGATAGCTTTGTTGGATAAATTATTTTTGGTTGTAGATTCAGGGTCTTCATCCTATCGAATATTTTTTGCCAAGCTCTTCTGTCCTACATTGTTTCTTTTGAAAAATCAGCTGCCAGCTTTATAAACATTCCCTTATAAGTAATTATTTGTTTTTCTCTTGCTGCTTTTAAGATTCTTTCTTTGTATTTAACCTTTGGCACTTTAATTATGATGTGTCTTGGTGTGGGCCTCTCTGGATCCCTGATGTTAGGAATTTCTGGGGTTTTAGGTCCATTTTTTTCTCCAGATTAAGGAAGTTTTTCATCATTATTTCTTCAAACAGCAGTTCAACATCTTGATTTTCTTCAGTTACACCGATCAAACAGATATTTGGAGCCTTAGTAGTGTCCCATATGTTCCTTAAATTATTTTTGTCTTGGCATTTTTTTTTTGCCATTCTTTTTGAGTGTCCTGATTGGCTTTCCTGTCATCTAGAGATGGCATTTGATCCTCTTCTTTGTTCACTTTGTTTATTCCTTTGTTTATTCCATTTAATAAACTTCTTATCTCAGATAATGTGTTCTTCGTTTCAGACCAGTTCCATTTTATAATTTCCATATCCATTTTTATCTGTTTTATCTCTTTGTTGAAGTTCTTTACACTTCTCAAAAGATCATTGATCATCTTTATAACCAGTGTTTTGAACTCTGCATCTGTTAGATTACTTTACTTTATTATATCTGGATCTCTGTTCTTTTCTCTCATATGGCTTCTACCTCTTTGTCTTCTCATTTTGACTGGCTTTCTGTGTCTGTTTCTACATACTAAGCAAAGCTCCTAAGTCTCCCATTCTTATTAGTTGTGAATTTGTGAAGTAGGTGTCCAGTGGCACAGTCCTGAGAGGGGTTTAGCTGCAGACCAAATTTAGCCCAAGCTTCTGCCCCTCTGGGGCCACCTGTTAAAATTCAGCAAGCAATCCACAAATGCTGTGCTTATAGTTGCCTCAAAAGGCCACACCAGAAACTGAGGTTCTTCAGTTTGATGACATTATGGCTATGGTGGCACTGTGTTTGTGTACTGGGAGTGGGGAGGGCTCAACAGGGAACAATGAATACTGTTGGCACTTCTGTACTCAGTCTTCTCTCTGACAATGTCTCCCTATAAGTTCCTGGTGCTCCCTGCATGCAGCCTAATTGGTACTGGTGCATCACTGCAAAATTTGCTCATGGATGCCACCCCTTTAAGAGGCTTCTGCTGCTTCCACAGCAGCAGTCTCCATTTCACTCAGCTGCTCAAGACCGAGAAGCCCCATGTCCTTGCCCCATCCTACCTTCTGCTGTTGCAGGGTGATTTCCTGGACTTCTCCCTAGTTGTATGGCTTGTTCCTATAGATCCAAGGAAATTTTTCCTTGCTCCTGCTTCTTACTACCATCACAACTTTGATTTGGTCACCAGAAGGATGATCAGAGCCTCTATCATCTATGCCATTTTCCCCCTCTGCATCCTCAGTAATTAACAATGCCTAGTACATAGATGGATGAATTGTAGACACACTGATACACATCAGATGTCATGAATAGATGAAGGGACAGACAGGCAAAGATACTTCAGTAAAAGGCTTAAAGTTATCATTTAAAGACTTACTGATTCTTATTTAAATGTTTATAATTATTATTTGAAGCTTAATATCTTTGACCATCTTGCTATCAGACACAAGCTTAGAAAAGGAAGAAAGGGAACAAAAGTTTAACATAGTACCAAAGGGTACATCCACACAGAATCTTGTGCATTGTGGAGGGAAAGGGGAGATAATACTGACTGCATGTGTGTTTGCATGTGTATGTGTATGCAGGAAAGAGAGACAGAGACAGAGACAGAAAGAGGGAGATAGGGAGACAGAGAGGATGCTGGTTGGTGCCAGGGGCAGGCCTGCTCTAGCTGGACTACTGACCTTCCTAGGATCCTGTTTCTGGATGCACACAGCCTGGTGCTGCCCACACCCAACATTTCCAACTCTGAGCTTCCTCAGTTAAGGGGAAGATAAATAGAATGGGAGAGGGGAGTGTCACTTCTCATTTCCTTTGACCAATTTAAGATGAAACAGAGCTCAGTTTTCTGAGAGGCTCATAATTAAATGGATTAAAATGCTTTCCTTAACGTGACATTGCCAACTCCCTTCCACCTCTTCCTGGCCCCATTCCCAGCAAGCAGAGAGAGAATGGAAAGATGCAGAATGACATGTTGTGCATCCAAAGCAATTAGCTTGTGTATCATTTTGGGAAGAGATTTATAGCTGGCTTTGGAACATTTCAGCCCAGACCTCTGTGGCTTCCTTGGTACTGGGGAAGTTCCTGGAAGTGAGGCCTCAATATTAATTCCAATTACAGTCAGATGAGAGTACATTTATAAGGACTGTCTTTGTCAGGCTTCTATCCTGCCACTCTGGACTGACCTTGAGCTACCATTGTTACTGCCAGCCTCAGAGAGAAAGGAAAGAAAGCTGGGCTCAGCCCTGGTTCCTGTCAAGCTGAGGAAGCAGGCTGTGATGTGCTGGACTGTAAGGGGAAGGCTGAAGAAACAAGTAGAGTAGGAATGTCGAGGCCATGACATCTCAGCATTTTTAGTTGGGAGACTATCCTCAGTACCTTTCCCAAATGCTTCTGGAAGGGTGGCAGTGCAGTGGGCACTGCCCACAGTCTAAGATCTCCCAGGTACAGGAACTACCCTTTGGTCTTGTTTCTGAACTAGTCCCAGAGAAGGAGCCCAAGTCCTCGATGGACCCAGAAGGCATTGCAGCCACAGTCTCCAGAAGGTCCTGGGTGGGCACTGGGGCCAGAACCTACTGCATGACCACTTATGTCCACATGGCTGAGCTGGGCCCCTGAGATGTCCTGAATGAGAGAGGCTGTTTGTGATTGACACATACTTATTAGCATGTCTGCAGATGGATGTTTCTCATGGCACCAAGACCCCAAGGACTAAATATAAACCCAAAGAAGCAATTATCTCAGTATCGATTATGAATTAGTCTAATGACATTATTAAGTACATTTAAAGATGTGTATCCACTGCACCAGCCTGTTAACAGCTTGTGTGAGGTATTAAGGCTGCTAATTAGGAAAACAGCAGGTTTATCACCAGCTGTAATTACAGCATCTCTGGAGAAGGAAGATAGTCTAGGATCCAACCTTCCATTTCATGAATTAGAATTTTCAAAAACTCCCTCAATGGAGACCTCAAGGGTCACATCTATCACATAAGACTTAACGTTTCCATCCAACAGATGCTCCCTGAACTCCTTTTGCCCCTCATTAGGGGACTGAAGTAGGCTGAACAGCCACAGGGCCTGTGTAGACATTGGCAGAATGATGCCAGGAGGCCTGTGCTCTAGGGATTGTATAAAACCTGAGAAGCCCCAAGCCCCTTCCAGAGAGGAATAAGAACTTCTTATAAATCATCTGATCTGGATCCTTCTTCAAGCACAGAGTGGTGGAGTGAGTGCCCTGGTTAGATGAAGCACAGGACTTGTCTCCCTTGCAATGGTGGTGACTAACAGTGAGTGGTCAATACTTCTCCAGGACAGGAAGGTGGGGGAAGCTCTGGGTCTCTCCATCTATGGAGTTTTCTCCTGCTTCTCCTTCTACTGGAACTACTTCCTTATTTTCCAACCCCACCCCAACCTACACCTTACTTGCCTTTTGCTTAGAGTCACTCCTGAAAGCCTCCCTTGCATTTTTCCTACTGGACAGGAGCTCTTGTCTGGGCTCCCTGAGGGCTCCTCCTGGGATATACTTTGATAAAAGTTTGATGTTTATTTCCTCTTCCCATATCATAAGCTCAGGAAACAGTGATTGAACAGATCTGATTGGATAGCAGTTAGGGGTCAACATAGTTCAAGTAATTTATTTGCTTAGTTTCTTTTTTTATAATCTGATCTTTAAAATTTTTTAATTTATTTTTTATAGTGACATTCATTAACGAAATCCAATAAGTTTCAGCTGTATACTTTAACAGTAAGGCATATATATGTTTACACTGTATTCACCTCCCATAGTTAGATTTCTTTCTGTCACCACATATTCAACCCCCTTTACTCTATCTACCTCCCCCACCCCCACCCCTTACCCTCTAGTAACCACTAGTCTATAGTTCATGTCCATGAGTCTCTGTTTGTTTGTCCTGTTCATTTGTTGCCTTTAGGTTTATATGCCACATATAAGTGATATCGTATAATTTTTAACATTTTCTTTCTGGCTTATTTTACTGGCATGACTATCTTGAGATCCATCCATGTTGTTGCAAATGGCAGTATTTCATCTCTTCTTATGGCTGAGTAATATTCTATTGTATATATGTACTGTAGCTTTTTTATCCAATTATCTATCATAGGATACTTCAATTGCTTCCATGTCTTGGCCACTGTGAATAATGCTGCTATGAACCTCAGTGTGCAAATATCTTTTTGGATATGGGTTTTCAAGTCTTTGGGGTAATACTCAGTAGAGAGATTGCTGGATCATTTGTTTTGTTTTTAAACAATTCCTGAACTTTCTTCATATTTTTAATATTATAGGATACTATTTTTGAATAGGGTCTTTTCCTCATATGTTTTCTTTTAACTTACAGCATTTTAATTACTCAAAGAATACAGAAATACATTTTGTGTTAAGAACTCACACCTTATAGATTAAGTTAAATCCCCTCTTTACCATCATCCACAACCCCAGAGGGGGTACAGGTGTGAATGCTTCTAGAAGTTTTTTATGCATTTGTGTAAATACATTTGCACCCATAGATACATAGAATGTTGTTATGTATGCCTGTGTGTGTTGCCCATGTTACATGTGACCTAACCCAGGTGCAGAAGCAAAACATAACAAAAATGGCTCTGGGAGGAAGAGGAGGAGGGCATGTCCAGTCCCAACTGGCCTCCAGCAGCAGGCTAGAGCCCTTCCTTAGGCTTGATTCAGAGCTTCCACCTTTTGCCTGAGCAAGGTGACTTCAGAATCTCAAAGGGTCCCTGTCAGCCACCTCATGGCTGCTCACCAGCCCCACTGTACTCCAACGACAGTGGGAAATGGAGTACAAACCTGGGCACTTGGTTAGGTGCAGGAATGCGGGGAAATTGAAGTATGCTCTTGTTCCTCTACAGTCAGTGAGAACAGCTGGTGACATCACCAGGGTAGGCCTGCAGGAAGAGGACGTCAGAATTACAAGTAATCCATCATGTGGAGGTGGGTGATAAGGGATGGCATCAACAGTAGGGACTGTGCCAGGAATATTTCTTTTGGTTGTTGCAGAGGCTTCAGCTGGAGGATGAAGCTTTGTGCAGCTGTCTGAGGTGGTGTTCCCCAACTCTGTGCTTAGGAAGGGTCTGTGCACAGCTAGGCTGCCTCAGTGGGGGATGCCTGGGCTCCAGCAAGTGAGACTGCATGGTGACTGCAGGTAAAGGGCATTGAACTTTCCACAGGTGCATCCTTCTAACAGAAGAACTATGGGGCACTTTTTCTTTTCAGAAAGAGAGGACCCCACCCCACCTCCTATCAAATTTGGGTTAGAGGTCAGTCCTCACTTGACTTCTGTAGCCCAGGCACCTCTTTTCCACCCGCAGGCCATTCTCCTCTTCTGCTCCAATCTCTCCCCTCTGCACTATCCTCCACACAGTGGTCTCCAAAACAAAAGTATAGATCCTGATCAGTTATCCTTGCTCTCTCTGCCTCAGAATTAACCCCAGAGCAGGTAGGGGAAGAGGAAGGAGAAGGGGAAGAGACAGCTGGCACTCTGGTGGATTCATGCCTGTACCCTTACTTGTCCCCTCAGTCCTCATGGGGCTGAGGCCAGGGGTTGGGGTGTATGGCCTTGAGGCAGATCCACACTCCTGCTTGCAGCACTGCACATGCAGCCTTTGCTAGCTCTTCCTTTCATGCCATCCCATGGCTGCCCATGTGTCTTGCTGTCTGTAAAGTTCAGTCCCACAGCCCCCTTTCCTGCATGTAGTAAAGGCTCCCCCTGCTTTCCCAAGATACTTCCTGAGGTGTCACCTTGTCCCTTACTTCCCTTTGCTTCCTGTAGAGACAAAGCCATGGAGGCGCTGTCACCTGAGGAGGGTTCCAGCATCAGAGTCAGCTGCATCTGAGCACAGAGGGCACCTAGCTGCACTCAGGCCCATCAGAGAGCCCTGGCCCTCAGCACAGCTTGAATAGAAACCCATGTCTATGAGCAATGATGCCAGACTGAAACAGTACTGCAGGCAACCCTCAGTTGAGTGGTTCATAAAAAGGTATGAAAGCCCCAGGGCAGCACGTAGGCATGATACAACTGCACTGGACATGTGGGGACCAGCACAGAGCATTCATCCAGGGTGCTTGGGTGACCTCATATACATTAACATACCAGGGCAAGAGTGCTGGCTACCGGTCAGCGGAGGCAGTACCCACCCCTCCCTGCAGCACCTGTTCCTCCCCACAGGACATGCTCCTTCCCGCAGGGCACTTCTTTTCCATAAGACCTGTCCCATCCCTGCAGGATATGCCCCTTCCCCACAGACCCCACTCTTCCTGCCTCAAGGGCCCCATACTTCCCACCTCACTAATCTTACTGCCTTTGGAGATGGCTGACTGAGGAGGGTATTATACCAAAATCTTGGACACCTAGTAGCAGTAGAACAAAAAGATGGGGTGACCCTGAGGTCCAAGAGGAGGACAGAGGACTAAAGAATGAAAGCAGGGCCTATTTCACAGGCCTTTTTCCTTCTTGAAAAGACGTGATCAAAATTAGGGTCCAACTTGTGGAGTGGGGCTGGTGACAGAATGTTCTTGACCCCCAATAGGCTGTTCAGGGTGCTGCAGATTCAGGCCCCCAGAAGAAAGGAACGTTGGTATAGTCCAGACAGGACAACCATCTGTTGCCTCTCTTTTTTGGTAAAGGAGAGCCATGACCAGAAAGGAAAGAAAGATTGAGAAGGGGGCCTCATCCAAGGTTTGCCTGGCCTGTGCTCTGCAGAAACGGAAGGAGCTGAGTCTCACTTCTGCTGGTAGCCTCCAGGCCTCCTTTGTCCCTGGTCTTACTCCAAGATGCCCTGGCCCACCAAGGGACTGCACAGTGACCAGGTGTCACCCTAGGAATACTATTCTGGAGTGATAACCATATCACACCCCTCCCACCCTCTAATAGTCCCTGAGTGACTGCCTTTTGGAGCAACAATTAACAGAAGTGTGTTCCGCAGGATCAATGACCCATAAAGTCTTTTCATTATATACATTGGAAAAAGCTGTGCCCCACCTTCCCTTGCTCACTGCCACCTTTTCTCCTTAGTTTATAATGTAGATTCACTGATTAAAAGGCTATGAGAGGTTCTGTAGCAAACAAACATTTAATCGGGGGTTGTGCAGCATTTCTTATATCTAATTGATCGTGAAGGTCTTTTCACCTCTACCACATTTTGAGAAAAGCTAACTAAAGTATAGGTCTTATCACTTCTTTCATCGACACTTGAATTCCTCATTGGACATGGCCTTTCAGCCCCAGAGAGGCACACTGTTGGCCTTGGTCATTCCTGCCTTCCCTTTAAAACATAGATCTCTTGTTTTGCTTGCCCTCTTGAGCCTGGCCCCAACCTCTCAGGCTGGGTTCATCTCCCATTAGGCCCACCACACAGGCCCACAGCCTGGCCTTTATACCTTCACTAAAAACACTGCATTGCAGGCCTTCTTGCCTTAGTTCCAGCCCTTCTCAAGCCCAGAGTGTCCTCTCCCATCTCTTTCTTCATTCATTCAATCCTAACTCATCAACAAAGTCTCAAGATGCTGATTCCTCCATGAAGCTTTTCTTGATCTTAAGATGACTCATTCCAGATGAGCATTGTTTCTGTATCATAATCCTTCTTGCCTTTAGTTAGGAATTCCACCACTCCCAAAGATAATCTTTGAGGAAGAATTCTAGGTCTGATTTGACCATATATCCTCCACAACTCCACCCATCCCAAGAATCCAGCACAAGACTGTTCTAATAATATCTATCAATAAATGCTGTTGAGAGCACTTCTTCCACCTCTCCCTCTTACCTCTGGGAAGAGCCGCAAGAGGCAAGGTGGTACCTTTCATGGGGGGATTATGACATCTTCATGAGCAGGCTGTGAGGTTTAATATTTATCAGAGTAATGAATGTTGATGATTAAGTCTGAGGATTCATTAAACCATGTATTTAATGAAGTATGGAGTTCAGCCCTAAGGTGAGCCATCATCTAGGGAACCAGTAAAGCTGCATGAGGGTCAGCAGAAGATCAAGGCTCTGAGGGCAGCACAGTGCTCGCATGAGGGGTGGTGAGAAATGGGGATGGGAAGGAAATAAAAGATAATAAAATAAAAGAGCCCAATAAGGAGAGAGGAAGAGTTGCCAAGGAATTCTGATGTGTCCTCATGTTTTGTCAGACATTTTTTGGAACATATAAGAAAGAACTAGAAAAATATGGTGTGCCCTTCCCCATGTCTTTCTGACAGTGCTGGTTCCATGTATACTCAGCTCTGGTGAAAGTCAGCAGAATAATTCATGCTGCCCTGTGGAGATCCAGGCCAGATCTCTGGAATTTGGGGTGAGGACAAATTGTACTAATGCTAAGAGCAGGGACAGATCTCCTACCATCCCCTAGGCTGACATAGGCCACATAGGAGCATTTGCCATCTTCAGTGTGTTGCATGGGTGAAGTGATAGAGGAGGAGAGGATTGGGGAGAAAACTCTGACCTCTCCTCCTTCTCAGTAAGCATGGGTCATAGGCACCCCCTGGTCCTCCAGCTACAACTATGTACATGGAACCTCGCCTTTCCTGGGTGGACCTTTATGGAAATGATCCCAGATATCCTTCCACATCTTACAACTCAGCATGTGACCTTGAAGCAGCCACATCATTGGCACCATTGGCTCAGCCTAGCCCAGCCCCTCAAACTAGGTTCTGCATTTCTCCAGAATTCTCTGGAGATTCATGGGCAAAGGTGTGAGAGCTACCTCAAGTTCTGTGCAGCCAGCATGACCTCCCCATCCATATGACAAGCTCCTTGAGGCGCAATCCATCTTAGGTATCTTGGTTCTCTCTATCCTCCCCAAACCTGCCCACATAAATTGGCCCTAAACCTGAATGGAGGTCAGTGCTCCGCAAGGAATAAAAAATTAAATCAGATAACTTGGCTCAGAACTTTCTTGGAGTCTTAAAAACCATAGTCATTGTGATCATAGGACCAAGGAACCATAAGCTATAATCAAATACTTTTGCTGGCAAATTCATTCCAAGTCACCTGCTATTAGTACCAGGGTTGGACAGGCAGCCAGGTTCCTCCTTGTTCAAACAGAAGAAACAGCTGGGCTTGGTCTACTGCTCTGCCAGTGGAGATTAAAATCTTTCTTTTTTCAGAGAATTTTGGAGAACATTGCTTGCCCCATGTGAATCCACATTGAGAGCCACCAACGATTGTCATGCTCTCACTAAGCATGTTGGGATCTGGCTGCAGAGCCTCACTACAGAGGCAGCTGTTCTTATCCACAGGTGGAGCATCTGTCTGATGTCACTGGGGATGGAGGCAGATCATCTCCTGGACAGCCGGGACAAGGGCAGTGGCCTTCCAACAGAACCCCCTGCCACAGACTGACAGATTGATGTAAGGAAGGTGGAAAAGGTCCATTCCTGGCATTGTCCTACCAGCAGAAGAGAAGTGAAGAATGTGTCTGGCACTGACATCATAGGAGAATGCATAAGCAGCCAACTAATTTTATAGACAAGAAAGGACCGAATTCTCCTAGCCACATAAGCTGCATAAGGAAAGTCATACATTTTCCTAATTAAAAAGCATTCCCTTGTTTATTATATATTTATTCACCACCTACTGTGCATGAAGCCTTGTGATAGGCACTGGAGAAGCATAAACCCAATACAGTCACCATCCAGAAAGCACGAAGACTGATAAAAATGGTCTTTTTCTCCCAATCTACTCCAAATACTCTTAGATCTCTAAAAAAGTTACTTTCTTAGAAGAGTCTACTGAGACACTTTATCTGGTAATCTGCCCAGTGTCTTGTATCTCTAAGAACCAGACTGAGTACTCACCAGTCCATACTCTTCCACTCCTACCACACCTTGTTGGCATACCACAAGAGGGCAACTTGATGTTCTCCTATCTCCACCATGCAGACATCCCACTCCTCTAATTTCCTACATGCTGGGCTGGTGAATCTCACTGAGGCAAGAAGCTGTCCCAGGGACTCAGGAAAGAGGCTATGTGAGGGGAGAAGAGGCTGACAGGGAGCAGGCTGGCATGGCCTAAGCCACATCAAAGAGCTTGAAGGACTCAGCATTCATAGTACTGATTTCAAGTACCTGAGGACCTAAAACAGATCAGGGAGGAATGACCTGAATAGTACAGGGCTGCCTCCAATGCTCTGTCTGCCTTTCTGTTCCCCGACCTGAGAGCCCCAGTGGGGTTGTGCAAGCCTAGGAGGGGTGTTGAAATCTCCAAAGACTGTGAGGAGAAGGAACTGTACTGCTAGTAGAGGAACAAGACAGTGAGAGGCCATGAATCCAGGTCAGAAACAAAGAAATACCCAGAGGGGACAGCCTTAGAAATGCATCAGAGGCCCAGCTAGGTAGACCCAGGCCTGATATGAACAGGAAGGAGAGACATTTTCTTTCAGGTAATATGAGAAATGAACAAACAAGCTTGAAGACAGAGGTGAAGAGAATAATTTGTCTATGTCCATGCCACCCTAAACGTGCCAATCTCATCTGATCTCGGAAGCTAAGCAGGGTCGTACCTGGTTAGTACTTGGATGGGAGACCACCTAGAAATATCAGATGCTGTAGGTTTAAAAAAAAAAAAAAAGAATGATTTGCGGCAACATAAATTTGTAGTGCCTCTGGGACAGCCCAGTGGAGGTATTTGGTAGAAACTTGGACATGCAGGTCTGGAAAGTAGATCACTGTGATGGTTAATTTTATGTGTCAACTGACTAGGCTAAGGAATGCCCAGATAGCTGGTAAAACTTTATTTCCAGGTATGTCTATGAGGGTGTTTCTGGAAGAGTTTAACATTTGAATTGGTGAGTTCAGTTGAATTCCATTAGTGATGGCCATCCCCAATGCAGGTAGTCATCATCCAATCCTTTGAGGGCTCCAAGAAAACAAAAAGGCAGAGAAAATATGAATCTGATCTCTCTGCTTGAACTGAGGCATCTATCTTCTCCAGCCCTTCGATATCCATTCTCCTGGTTCTCAGGGTTTCAGACTCATATGGGAACTTGTACCACCAGCCACCAGATTTATTAGGCCTTCAGACTCATACTAAATTATATTCCTTGCTTTCCTGGTTCTCAAGCTTGCAGATAGCAGTTCTTGGCCTCCACAATTATAAGCCAATTCTAATAATACGTGTGTGTGTGTGTGTGTGTGTGTGTGTGTGTGTGTGTGTGTGTGTGTGTCCTATTGGTTCTGTTTCTCTGGAGAACCCTGACTAATATAGTTACTTACTTTCTCTGAGTCCCAATGTCCTCCCATGTCAAATGGGACTGGAGAGAAAGCTAGTCTTGGAGTTCTTGGTATACAAATGCCTGATGAAGCAGGAAGTGTTGCTGGACACAGCCCAGGAGAAAAGCAGCACCAGAGTAAAGATGGCTGAGCGGAAAGTCCTGCCCCCCAAAAGGGTTTCTGAGCATTCACTACACAGGTGAGAAAGCACCCAGGAGGACAGGTTGCAAAGGAGGATCAGGAAGAGAAAAGTAGATACACAGCAAGGAACTGTCATGAGAGCTAAAGGAGGAACATTGTCTAAAAAGGACCCATTAAAACTGTAAATGCAGTTTCCTGTTTAATCCCAGGTCTACCGCCAAGAATCTGTTCTTCAAAACCACTTACACAAATGCATGCTTACAAAATTATTTCTATTTTTTGAAAAACAAAAATATTAGAGGCAACCCCAGTGCTTAAGGCAGCACCTGCATCTAGTAGTACTTCATATATTATTTGTTTAATAAGTGAATAAACTCAATTTTATTAATAGGACTATTGATTACCTGAATTATGAGAGGTCAATTCTAGGGAAACCTCTGCTGCCATAAAAAAATAAAGAAGACATATTCAAAGGTGTCTATGATGTACCGTAAAATAAAAAAAGCAAGTCACCAAATGCTTCATGTAAGCATGAGCTCCTTTCTGAAAATACCTATGTGTATATATTCACATATCTCTATGTTATACATTATACAGTTACATTTATGTGCAAGGGATTTGTTGAGAAAGTGCTCTCTGGTGAAGCCTGTAAAAAAGGAAGGGAACAGGGAAAGACAGGGGAAGAAGCCAGGCATTGTCATAGGTCCAGCCTCATCTGATCCCACTGAGAGCTCTGGAATGTGAATGGCATCACAGGGCTGCCCCACCTCAAAGACAGGGCCCAAGATTTTGTACCTGTATTATTCAGTTATTAGATGGGGGCTGCCCTGTGAGATGAACATGACCTCTTAGGCCTTGCTGCATGAGGAAGATCATTTTTGCTAAGAGTAATTCTTTAGAGAAGGGCACACTCTGAATCATTAGCAGCTGGGATGGGTGCTAATAAAGAAAATCAAGGCAGCACCAACAGTATCTAATACAGATGTACAGGTGTGTGTGTGTGTGTGTGTGTGTGTGTGTGTGTGTGTGTGTGTCTTTGCAAGTGCACAGAAAAAAATTGGAAGACTAACCCCCAAGGTATCAATAATAATTAATTCCTAAAATGAAAATTGGGGCTGGAATAGGGCAATGAAAGAAGAAAACTTTTATTTCACTTAATATATTTCTGTATTAGTTGCATTTTTCTTGCAACCAGCATATATTATATTTGTAATAAAAAACTAAAAGAGATTGGCTGGCATTAAAAGTTGTAGGTAGGCCAAGACATCTAAAAATGGAAAAGAATTCTTTGGAGTGCATCTGATGAGCCCTTGACTGCAAGGTGATTGAGGTCAGAGCATGAGAACACAAGAGGGCCATAAAACAGAGCTAGCAGTCAGTTAAAAGATATTGGAGAATAGGTTTGGTGGCCAGAAGCCACACCTCCCATGTGGGGACCCTGGGCCAAATTATCCTTTCTCGGGCTGAGACGTCCCATCTTACCTTGCTCTCAGAACTCTCTCTATAATGAATGCTCTTTCCTTTCTCTTGGAATAGAACAAATTAGGAGTCTTAAGGAATTTATTCCAAGGGTCGAGTGTTTCTTCCCAGGAAATAAGTTGTACACATTGTCATGAGCCAGGAAGACAGGAACTCGTCAGGAATTATGATTGTTGCTGTTGGAGGTTTTCTATTAGAAACTGCAGAGAAAGGCCCTGGTCCACTCAGAGGTGGTGGCTGGGAGGGATGGTGACCAGACAGCCATAGAGGAAACTAGCCCTTTCATCTAATCCCTGCCACAGCCAAGCTTTCCCTGAGCCTTCCAGCCCAGTAATATCTCATCACGGGATGGGAAAGAGGCCGCTGCAAATGCAGCAGGGAGTGGGATCACCTTGTGTCTCACCTTGTGTCTGCTGGCTTGGAGCAGGAGCAATCATCCATTTGAGTCTGTCTCAGTCAGCTCGGGCTGCTACAACAAGCTACCATGAAACAGGTGGCTTAAACAACAAATATGTACTTCTCTCAGTTCTAGAGATTGGCAGTCCAAGATCAGGATGCCAGCATGATGGGGTTCTGGTGAGAGTCCTTTTCCTGGTTAGCAGCTGCCTTCTTGTTTTGTCCTTATATGGCAGAGAAAAAAAGAGAGAGCTATCTCGTTTTCTTTTCTTATAAGGAAACTAATTCCATTCTGCAGGCTCTGCCTTCATGACCTAATTACCTCCCAAAGGTCCTACCTCCTAATACCATCCTTTTAGGGGTTAGAGTTTCAACATATGAATTAGGGTTGTGGGACACAAACATGAAGTTCATAGCAGTACTTATATTACAAGATCAGGGAAAGACAACCATGAATGTACTTGACAAATTTGGAACATGTCATATGATGAGAATGTCATTTAAGCAAATGTCTCTGGTAGAATCCCAAAATATGGACAGTGCTAAAGAATGTATGCCTTTGATGTGAATGAGCCTGTAAACATGACTGGGCGAGAGTTCCTCTCTAGGAAACACTGATGATCCCAGAAAGCATGGCAAAACTCCTGCATTAGATATTCAGAATCCCCTCTATGGAATGCTTCTATACAGTGGCAAGCCTGTTAGAAAAGCACAATGTCAAGAAAAAGGAAATAAATTATTAATGATAGATGAATTTACACAACAAAGCAAATATATATGATAAGTGTGATACCCTAAAATATAAATATGCAGAGCCAATTTCTCTTTCTGTTGTTAGGAATGAAAACAGTGGAAGTAGATAATAAGATGTTTGGACATATGAGATAAGTGGCTTGGGTTATTAAAGACTAGCCATTGTGAGTGACTATGGATCTCAGTTTAGAAATGATGGCTGTGGGTCACACAGACCATTAATATCTTTACCAGATCATATAGAGTGGGATGTTGAAACTTGGAGTACAAACATGGGGTCGTATGTGATAGTAATTTCTTCTATCTCTTTCCAGGTAGACTACAAAAATACAGGGTAATAAGAAAAAATACACAGACTCTATATTCAGCAAAAATAGAACACAGTAATAATTTTTAGACTCAAAATTTGTGTAAAGACTACCAAAATAAACTGAAATCTGCTCAGAATCTACATAGGGTAAATTCAAGAGAAAGTGAAGCTGGAGAGGAGTTATTGCAAACACAAGATCTCAGGAGGCAATAACAAAAATTGCCTTTTCTGTAGGTAAGGGGCACACTCACAAGGGACAGACCTACACCCCTAACCTACAAACATGGCTGTAGCAAGGAGGGAGCTGTGATTAGGAGGCAATCGACAGAACAAAGAAGGAAGTGCTATAAAAACATCCAGAGAATGAGGCTGTAGTCTCAGAAATTGCCAGGAAAAAAGCAATCCCTAAAATAGCCTGCTGTAGATAGCTAAGCAAAGAAAAGTTGACTCATTACACAATGAGCTTAAGAGCTGCTGACATGGCATCAATATAATGATAAAAATTTAAAAAGGAAAAATCTGCAAAACTTAGGCAAAAACTACCCATCTGAAAAGATTGCCATAAAACTATTGACAATAAAATATTTTTCCATGAATTAAAGAAAGAAAAACATTATAAAGCAACAATGTATATGAGGGAAGATCACAAAGCAGAAACAAAAACTGGTAAGAAAACTAAAAAAGAATAAAAGAGAGTGTAGACATGAGGAAAACATATTAAAGAACATGGAAGATGGAAATGACATTACAAATTTATTCTAGAGAAAAAAGATTTATGTTTACATGAACATGTGTACACAAATATTCCTAGGGGCTCTATTTATAATTGCCAAAAAACCCTCAAATATCCTCCAGTGAGTGAATGTGGGATACCCATACAATGCAATACTACTTATAAATAAAAAGGAACAAAATATTGATACCTGGAGTAACTTTGGATGAATCTCAAAGGCATTGTGCTTATTGAAAGTAGCTGGGAGAGTGACATCAGAAACATGGTGGAGTGACAGATGACCCCAGATCTCTCCCCTTGAAACAAAAATAAGCTGAACTCAACGAAAAACACCCAACCTGCACACAAGCACACCTGAGTGAATGATTTGCAAATAAGAGCTACCACAGTTTAGAAACCATGGAAGTTAGGAAGTAGACGGGGAGAAACATAAAAAGCTGCCTCTCTCAGCAAGAGCTCCCTGAAGGAGGAGGGGGAGGTGAGGGGAGGCAGATTCCCTGAACAGCCCTACCTGAGAGAGATGTGAGTTCCACGACAGGCAGTGCCCAAGGATCAGAGCAGAATGCAGAGAAGTGGAGATGGCAGAGAAACAACAGTTGATTATTACCAGCTGCAGTTGCAAAATGTGAGGCTGAGCTGTAGTTCCCATCCCCCTACCAAGAGGGCACCTCTTCTGTATTCTCCAAACGAAACACCTCCGATACACAGTGGAATCTGAGCAAACACTACCAAAACTGTTGCTAACACTGACAGAGACTGAGACTGAGGATAACAAGCATGTTTGAATATTTATAAGAAAAAAAGACATTATTAAGACTATATAAAGCAGGGATCTAAGAAGCTTAGACTCCACCTACTGGAAACAAATAGAAAAATGCCTTCTTAGTAACACGCTAAAGAAAGACATTGATATAATAAATATTTCTGGTGGGGGAAAAAGCAGAATACACTTCAATTAATGCCAAAGCAGAGAAAAAGTCCATTAAAAACCATGAAAAACCAAGGTAACAAGGTAGCTTCTCTTTTAGAAAGAAAGAGAAAGATCTCCAGGAAATAAGCTTACAGACATGGAAATATGCAACTGAAATGGCAGAGAAATCAGGATGGTAATTCTCAAAAACCTTAAAGAGACCCAAAACAAATCACATCAACAATTTCAGAAACTGAAACAAAAAAAAAACAACTTGATCAGCAGAATGAGTTTTTTTTAGAAAGGAGATTGATACACTCAAAAATAACCAAATAGAACTTCTGGAGATAAGAACACACTGAAACATACACACTGAAACATACACACTGAAGAAGAACATGCTGAAACAGAAAAATGAAATAGTAAGCTTGGGTAAGAGAGTTGACCAAATAAAAGAAAGGATCAGTGATATCAATGACAGAAATCTAGAAATGCATCAGAAGGAAGAAGAAAGAAATGGAAGAACAAAAAGTAATTAAAGAGAAATACAAGAACTAGCTGATAGCATCAGGAGAGGAAACATAAGAATAATAGGCATTATTGAAGGAGAGGAAAAGGAGCAGGAACTAGAAAGCATTTTCAGACAAATAGTTGACGAGGATTTCTCAAATCTAAGGAGTGAGCTGGAGCTTGGAATTCAAGAACTCAACAGAACACACAATTATCTCAACCCAAAAAGGCCTTCACCAAGACACATTGTATTAAAGTTATCAAAAATCAAAGACAGAGACAGAATTTTCAGGGCAGCGAAGGAAAAGAAGATTGAAACTAATATGTATATATATATATATATACCTTATTAAATTATTGTGAGACTTCGTAGCACAAACCTTACAAGCCAGAAAGGAAAGGGAATCAAATATTTAAACTGTTAAGTGAAAGGAACTACCAGCCTAGAATAATGTGTCCAGCTAAGCTCTCCTTTAGATATGAAAGAAAAATTAAGACCTTTCCAGACATACAAAAATTGAGGGA